>VZTG01006519.1:288424-320311 GCA_013397845.1 Melanocharis versteri
TATTTCTGAACTAAAAGCAAATTGGCTGACCAAAAATGTCAACGCACCTTCCATCGATGGATTTAACAGTGAAATTATGCAGAGATTTCCCCGTGTTTACATACCCAAATTAGTAAATGCTAGAAATGCCAGCAATAATGCCAGTTCTAGTCCTGTTTGCTTTCTGTATTTGAAATCCTGTGTAACCTTTGCCGAAACCTTTCAGAAAATTGAAGTAACCTGAGTTTAGCTTCCTTTGGCTCAGGGACTGTTCAGCAAATGTGTTTCCCTCTGCTCTCCCAGCCTTCAGAAACTGGTTCATTTGTCCTTTGGCAAAAGCCTGGAGGTATGAACCAAACCCTTTCTGTTCGTGTAAGATTTTAATTTCTGCTCAGCTATTCCGTTTATGCTGTATTTATTCATAAAGAGAAGCAACAACACAAAACAGATGGCTGCTACTTTGTAGCAGTGCTATTATTTTACTATTTTATTTTACTATTTTACTCTTTTTGCCCTTTTCCCAGTAGATGTGGGCTGAACTGAGGCAAGAATCCAGCAGTTCTACTCTTTGGTCTTGACGTGGTTTTCCTTGAAGTTCTGCATCTGTAAATTGGATGAACGCGTCCCTATTCCATAAGAAAAGAAGCAGAAAATAGTGACTGTAAAGGATCATAAATATATTTGCTTTTTATATTAGTTTTGTTCAAATCTTAGCTAGACTAAGGTTATAATTTTTATTAAAAAAGTATTGACAGTTTAAAATACAATAGTTTTTGACATTGGTTATATGGTCTGATATTCTCTTTCAAATTTTCATAGGAAACTCCCCTTTTTATTTTAATTTTTGTTACACTATGTCCTCAGTTGCCTGCCATGTGGTAATGGAATAACCCAGTGAATTTAAAAATGGTCTGCTGCTAGAAGAATGAATTATTGTGTCCAGCAGATAACTTCTGAGTTCCTGTAACACTTTAAGGAGAGAACCTTGAAACAATACCTCTATTGAGATCTTTCTTTCTCAAACTTTCTCATCCAGTTTTTGCCTTTTTCCCAGGGTACTGCTCTTTCAGCTTCTTCATTAGTGTTTTTGGTTTTTAATTCCTTGTACATGTGAGGAAAAAAAAGCTGTTTGTCTGAGATTTCTTTCATTTTAACCTGGAATTTAAAAGTGTCTGTCCTGTTCCTTCGCCGTATCAGTAGAGAAGAAAACTGTGGGATATCAAAACTTGAGCATATTTCTGTTGCAACTATAGGAATCCAGGAGCAGGGAGGGCTGTAGGGATGGCTCAGATTTATGGCTGGACTTGAGGATTTGAAGGTTTTTTCCAACTTAAGTGATTTTATGGTAGGTGCTTTATTCTATTACACCATCTGGCACAGACAGAAAGTGCATTGAAGTCGTGGGAATTTCTAACTTTTTTGTCACCTCTGAAAAGAAACAGAGATGCTTTGAAACACTACAACAGGAAAAAAATTCCTTGTGTGCCTCTAACTGTGGGGACCAAGCCTGCTGAAGTTCTGCTGCTCTTTAAATTCAGCATGCTCGCTTTTTGGAAAGTGTGATAGTTGAGCAGATATGGCTCCTCTGCATATTTTTATTATTCTGGGGCAGTGCAGTGACAGGCCACTGCTAGTTTAATGGGAGAGCCTAATTTTAAAGAGGATAAGACATTGAATGCGAAAATATATATAGCCTGTACTTCATCAAATTTTCCAGCTTTATTTCTCCTCTGTCTTTTTATAATGTAGTTTTAACAATAATAATAAAAAGTGAAGGCAGGCACATAAGATAGAGATATAAAAGAAGAAATTGCTCCCAAAATTTGGTCTATGCACTGACTTTATAGCAGGAATTCGAGGAAAATATAAACATTATAATTCTGTTTCTCCACTTTAGGGCTGTTTCATTGTCTGACTCCACAACTGAGAGTATTTGTTCCATTATAATCACCTGATTGTTAACGAGGCAGCCACTGAGCAATTGAATTGCCAAATTAATAACTCCCACCGTATAAAATTGCTATAATGAACGCTTATCTTCTTGTACATTCCAAGCAGGCTGGCCTTAATTTTCCATTCATTTTTTTTTTCCTTTTTTACTTATGATTACAATGTTATTGAAATACAGAACCTTTAATTGGAGAAAAGGGGTGTGATTAATATCAGCATCAGGAATAGCCAATAAATCAGTGTTTTCTGCCGAGAAGTCTCCAAAGCCATTAGCACACTTCACCGTTCAGGACCTGTGTGAATAAATCGTGTGGCACCACTCTTCCCTCCAGTTCTTTCCCAAGTTTGTTGGTCTAGGTAATTATACCCCTCTGAAAAGAGTAATTCCTCCCAGCTCTGCGTTTGTGTGGTGCCTAAACCAAAACCCCTCCTGCTCTTGCTTGGAGATAATATTTAATTCAGTCAAAACGATGCGTATGAAGTGGGAAGAAGGGACAATTCGGTGTTAAGCCCACAGGCTGGTGTGGAACTTAGGGAAGAGGTTCAAAAATGACTCTCAGTCTGCTCGGGGCAGTGGGAGGCTGATGTGCTCCTCCCTTCATTCTGAGAAGGCTGATTTGCAAATCGCTGCTCTCTGGAAGCAGCTTCCTGTTAATGCTGCACCTAGATGGAGCTGCTGCTGCTTACCCAACACACTGTCTTATAAATAATAATAATAATAAAATTACCCAGAGCTTGTGTAGAGATTAAGTGTGTTTCCCCACAGCAATATGAATATTGACTCTGGGAGGCTCCTCCTGCCAGGGCAGAAACATGCAATTTTGCTACAGCCTCAGAGGTAAATACTGGTGTTTGAACAGTGCTCAGAAGGAATAATGAAGTGTTTTACTGGCTCCATGCTCCGTTTCTGTAGATTCAAAAATTGCCGTGGAGTTCTGACCGTGGAGAGGAAAGCTTTCTCCCCTTCAGAAAATATTCAGTGTTTAAAATCCTAACACACTGAAGATTTACGTGATAGGCGTCCATTTATATGGGATTCTTTTGCATAAGAAAGTTTGAATTCTTGTTAAATTCTGACTGATATAAATCCTGCTATCTTAAGTATCTGTCAAAAAGTGACAGAAATATTACGCAGGTGGAACCTGGATTTCTCTAGGAGGAAAAACCATCCCCAAAAGAGTTTCCTTCCTCCACCTAGAGGGAACAGAGAGCGGGAAACAAAGCAGAAAGGTGAAGGGACATTAATAAAGGAGAAAGGAGTTTCAGCAGTGCATTACACTAAACATGTATAACAATCTTATGAATGTAACTAAATCTGCCACAGGGAAATACACCACACAGCTTGGAAGACAGCAGAACAGCTTGTCCTGATTTACAGTGCAAGATCCTGATGTTTTAGGGGTGCTTTCACCCTTCGGTTGGACACAGAAACCACAGGGAATGGGACAGGGTGGCTCGTGGAATAAAGTAGAAAATGGTCAAAGGCAAGAAGAGGTTAAAAATAAGGAGAGAAGAAGAAAAGATCCAGGGAGGAGCTGGGCAGAGGGATGCAGGCACGGAGGCTGGTGCAAAAGGGCATCTCTGGTGGCTCTGTGACCTTTGGCAGAACGTTTCTCATCCCAGGGCTGCTGCAGCTGCAGTGGGCATTTGGGAATGTGAAGGAGCTGATTTCAGGATTTCAGGATTTCAGGATCACTTTTGTGCCTGGACAGTCCCACGTTTCCTGGCTCGCTGCTCGCACAGCCTGTGNACTGATATAAATCCTGCTATCTTAAGTATCTGTCAAAAAGTGACAGAAATATTACGCAGGTGGAACCTGGATTTCTCTAGGAGGAAAAACTATCCCCAAAACAGTTTCCTTCCTCCACCTAGAGGGAACAGAGAGCGGGAAACAAAGCAGAAAGGTGAAGGGACATTAATAAGGGAGAAAGGAGTTTCAGCAGTGCATTACACTAAACATGTATAACAATCTTATGAATGTAACTAAATCTGCCACAGGGAAATACACCACACAGCTTGGAAGACAGCAGAACAGCTTGTCCTGATTTACAGTGCAAGATCCTGATGTTTTAGGGGTGCTTTCACCCTTCGGTTGGACACAGAAACCACAGGGAATGGGACAGGGTGGCTCGTGGAATAAAGTAGAAAATGGTCAAAGGCAAGAAGAGGTTAAAAATAAGGAGAGAAGAAGAAAAGATCCAGGGAGGAGCTGGGCAGAGGGATGCAGGCACGGAGGCTGGTGCAAAAGGGCATCTCTGGTGGCTCTGTGACCTTTGGCAGAACGTTTCTCATCCCAGGGCTGCTGCAGCTGCAGTGGGCATTTGGGAATGTGAAGGAGCTGATTTCAGGATTTCAGGATCTGTTTTGTGCCTGGACAGCCCTGCGTTTCCTGGCTCGCTGCTCGCACAGCCTGTCTCCTCAGGTAGGAAGCTTGGGGTGCCTGGTGAGGGGTGGGAGGATGAATGTGGGGCTGGAAGCTTTCAGCAGCAAGAGGGAAAACGCTGCTGAGTGAAAGAGCTTTGAGTGGCCCTTGTTCCCTGATGTAGGGCCAGGAGCGAGTCCCTGGCTTTGAGACCCCGAGTGTTTTGCACCCTCGTGACAGAGGTGTGTGTTAACAGTGTCAGACCCCAGCTGCAGGCTCAGGATGCGGGATCTCAGGGAAATAGGTTCAGTGTTTGTCAGTGTGTCAGCAGCTGGAGAGCACCTGGAAAGGAAAAGTTCTTTCGTTTTTCTGATCGAAAGGCACGGATGTGAAAGAGCTTGTACAATACAGAACGAGCCACTTTTGTATCCTCAAACAGTATCTCTGTTCTACACAGAGTAATAATACACCCATACCGAGATCAGAATTTGATCCTGAAACTCCCTATGCAAGGTGATGTGTATGAGGAAAGAGACAGTGATCCTAGACAGACAACAAATACAGGAGAATTATGTCAAACAATGTTTCAGAAGCGTTGCAGATAGAAAATTGTACCATAACATATTACACCTGTTGCATGAAATTAAAAACAATCGATTCCACTGAGTTCTAGTGGGAATGTCTGCTGGCTGGAGCTCTGGGTGTCACGGTGCCCTGCTCAGTGCTGACCTCCAGCCAGCATCCTAAAAATCAGGGCTGGAGCCATGGTGAACACCGTTTTTTGAGAACAGTTTTTTCTCTCTAGATTGAGGGTTTCAAAAAAGAAAATGTGTTTGCAAATGCGTAGCACCTCTCTTGCTGTTCCCCTTTCCTTGAACTCTGTTATTTTCAGTATTTTCAGAATCTTTTTCAGTTGTTGTGCCTTCATCTTTTCTAAAGACTTCTGTAATTTCAGGGATAACCCCCCTCCCCCAAACCTACCTTTTACCAGCTGTCCTCAGCTGCTGGGAAACACCCAGAAGCTCCCACTGCTGATCCCTGTTCGGAGTTATTTACCTGTAGCACCTTCAGAAGCTTTCTGGGGCCATTAATGCTCCATGGCGTAGCCACGTTGCATTTCAAACCAAGGAGCCCTCTGCCTGTGGGTGGATGGGAGGGGGTTGCTTCAGTCAGGGTGCTGCTGAGGATGTGGGTGCTCTCCTGGAGGCAGCTCTGGCCGATACAGGATTTGGTTAAAGGACAGAATAAAACTGCATTAGAATAAAACCACACTTTGTTACAGTGTGGTATTTCCTTCCTCTATAAAACGTGGCTGAAGCTTTGTTTGCTGGGTTCTAAGGTGCTGCACATCCTCGTGAGGGCACGATTTGCTGTGATAGCTGATGTGGATCCCACTCCTGTGTTTAAACATTCATCGTGGAAACGTTTGTGTGGGCATCACGAAGACTTTCTGTGCACTTCAAACTGGAAGCAGAGACAAAACCATGCATTTGATTTACAGAGGGAAAGGAAAAGAAAACCAAAACCAAAACAGGCCCTGCAGCAACGGCATGAGAATATTTGAGCAGCCCCAGACCCTGCAGGGGATTATAGCTAAGGAGCAGAGTTCTTTTTCCCCTCCTCTGATCCGTAGCTGCTCTGCTGCAGCACATTTTCCTACACTCGTGGGGAGCTGATCCCTCCTCTGCCTCCCAAAGTGGTGCACGTAAAGCAGCAGGAGAACGAGCTGGCTAAAAGGGTTGGATGAGTGATTGAGGGTTGTGAGGGGAGGGTGAACTGTCCTGACTCCAAAATCCCTTTGGTTTGTGCCATCCTGCCTGTGGCACTCGTAAGGCCAGCCCCGTGTGTGTTGAACCCATTTTAGGTGAGGCAGACAGTCGGATTCCCAACAAATGTTTTTTTCCAGAACGCATTGTTTCCTGCTGCTTCATGAGCTGAAGGATGTGGTATCTGCACAGTCAAGTAGAATTTAACTTCTGATGTATGCACAGCACGCCATGATTTTTGGAGGTAGATTTTTGGATGATTTTTACTTGTATACTCCTATGTTGTCTATGGAAGTCACAATATTTAACACTGTCTGCCTTCAAAACCATCAGCAAGCACCTTGTGAACCTTCCTTATAACCTACTTTTTGAAAGCCAATCAACCTTTGAAAATGTTGGTAACGCCAGAATTCCGGATGTTCCTACCACAGCAGAGAGATTTCCACCTCTGCGTTCTCAGTTTGGCAGGAAAAGCATTCCCTAATTTGCTTGGTGTGATGAAAGCTGCCTCAGCTCTTCTCCAGCCTCCCGAAACCGGTGTCTGTAAAAGAGCAAAGCGTGTTGTGGGGCTTGAGGTTTGGTGCTGCCATGGGCCTGTTGGTTTGAAGTGGTTTTTCTTTCAGGCAGCTGTCGTTTTTGTCGGTATTTGTCTGGTACCAGCATTTTGTAAATCCTGTGGCAAGTGGCAGTGGTGAGAGGACACCGCTTTGTTCTTCACGAGTCACATGCTGGGAGGTCCTGTAACATCTAGATCATCTCGCTGACATTGGACTGAATAAATATGGATTTGCTGCACCCCCGTAGTGATAAGGGCAGCTAAAATCCCTGGCTGCTTTAAATTGCACCTCACTTCTCCCAGGGATGGAGAATTTATCGGAATTGTTTAGCAGATGAAGCATTATAGAGATCCCTTCAGGCAAAATGAATGGCTTTGGCTAATACCGTTCTTCTGAGATGGGAGGGAGTAAGTGTATCAAAAACATCATGTTTAATCTCATCATTTCCCTCTACTAAAGGCTTTCGTGAGTTATTAGGTGAAGCTATCTGGATGGAAAACATGTACGTAACAGATGAGTGTTTCACTCAGGTATGTTATTTAGTTTTTGAGAGGCACCATTACTCATGATGCTGCCCAAAATGATGGATGCACTCGAGAGGGTTAAGCTGATGCCACTGTTATGTGGATCACCAACCAAAATCCGATTGCCTTGGAAACGTCTAGAATGTGAGGATTCCCGTGTACTTGAAAATATGAAAATAATCATCTGAGCACGTTTTTCCTTAGCACTGCAAGAGCCAGTTCATTGGGAGAGAGAAAACACAACTTCCTTGGAACAACAGTGGGGGAAACGTTATTTCCAACAAAACGGATTTCCAGCAAACATTTTTTTCCAGAACACAGGGTAGTTGGCTATTTTTTGACGGCTACAAAACCCACTTTTCTGGCTTTGGCAAAGGTGAGATTTCTGCCATTATTACACCAAAGCTGGCGGGTCGGTGCCTCAGCCTTGCAGCTGTATCTCCCTCCAGTGACAAAGAGGAGCTGGTGGTTTGTGGCAGCACGGGATGGAAGTGAGCTTCACAGGGGGGACAAGGGGAGCACAGCCCAGCTGAGCTCTGCAAGTGTGGCTGCACCCTGATGGATGCAGCTGATTAACACCAGGCATTAGGAGTAGCTGCTGTGCTTGATTAATTCAATAATAGACTGAACAGGACATATGGGAGAGTGCCTGTGTGAAGATACAGGCTTTGACAGGGGCTGGGTAGAGATACTCTGGCTTTGACAGTCTGAAATCTATTAATGCTTTAATTAAAATTATCTGTGGAGTGGATGAGGAATACATCAGGATCTCTCTCACAGGAGAAACAACAACAGGATATATAGAAAGCAACTGTGGTTCAGTTTTTGTTGTTTTCCAATGCTTGTTTTATGCTCTTATACGGATATGAAAATAAAATCTTTATAACTTTGTATATTCCCTTTAGCATAATCCTTCCCTTCTCCTCCCCTGCCCTCACAGCACCTGAATTCTTTGCAAGAGGAGAAAATTTTGCTGTAAGTGATGGAAACTGAAGCAGATGAACCCACGGCTGCCTTAATATTCCAGGAGACAGACAGATAGAATCAAGCTTTATCTAGGATCTAAGACACCAGAAGAATAACTTACCTGCCTTTTTTTTGGCAGAACTATGAACTATTCCGTCAGTGCTTCCCCACCACCTTTTTCAGGATTACACTGTCTCCATGCTGATATGGTTTTGGGAAAAGAATTCTCCCTTCTCCCAACTCTTTTTCTAGTAATGTGTAAGTTGTGGCTCTGCTTTGGAGGCACTCAAGATTTGCACTTAAACCCGTGTGGTGTTCGAAGAGCCCAAGATTTGTCCTCTCCTTGTCGAAGCCCTTTCCCCTCTGATCACGTCACTGGCTGGGTTAAAAGCTCTTGTCTGGTGGAAAAGCTAATGTTGTTTCGTTGGTGACGACAAGGACCACATTTACAGTGGTTTGGTTGTGGCATGACATCGTTCTAGGACAGCTTAAAAATATCTCCTGCCGTAGATGTCGCTCGATGCCAGGCAGGGGAGGTCAGAGCCAGGGAGTGGGGGGCCTGAAACTTTACCTTTTTGTTATGGTCCCACCATCTAAAAGCAGAACACCTCCTCCACCTCCTTCCACAGACTCTCACCCCTCCAGACTCTCACCTCCCACCTCCTAGGACGGACGAGTTCCTTCTTCCCGCTTCCCCTTTCCTTTGGAACGGCTGGTTTTGTGGTGTTTTACCATGAAATTCCTCACGTTTGCTCACGATTTAACACGTTTACAATACACGCGGGGTGGGAGCACAGAAAGCAGGGTATTGTTGTAGAGAATTCCTGTTTATTTTTAATGAAGGAGATCCAGTTTTCGCACGCTGTAGCTCTGGGAAGCGAGACAGGCATAAACAGTTTAACCAGAGGAGAAGGAAAAGGTATTTCTGTTGCCCCAGGGGGATCCAAATGAAAATAGGACTTCTGAAATCTCAGGCAAAAAAAGCTGTACCTGATCCACCAGGGAATTACAGCCCATATCAGGATTCATGGGGTTTTGCATAATTCCTCCTTTTATAATCTGGTTGCATGAGGTTTTAGTGGGATCCAATACCTTGGATTTACAACTAATATAAAAGTTAGGTGATATTTTAATTTTTTTTTTTTAAAGAATGCTGTAGAACAGCTTGATCTTCGCTGGTTTTCCATTTGACCCAGTGGAGTTATGCCATGAAACCAAAACTTTCTTTTACCTCATTGTGATGTTAAAGTTAAGGAGCCTTTAAACTGTCAAACAAAACAAACAAACAAATAACAACAACAAAAAACACCAAACAAGAGCAACAAAAAAATCAAGTGTCCAACATTGACAATGAAACGTCTTGGGCTGGGAGGAGGATATAGAAGAGCAAAATTCTATATTCTATATATTCTAGGAATACAGAAGGACAATAAGCTCTCCTGGCCTACCTTCTCTTGGAAAAATATTAG
The DNA here is from genome assembly GCA_013397845.1 of Melanocharis versteri. Taxonomy (NCBI): domain Eukaryota; kingdom Metazoa; phylum Chordata; class Aves; order Passeriformes; family Melanocharitidae; genus Melanocharis; species Melanocharis versteri. The sequence goes on from VZTG01006519.1 coordinate 297,998, forward strand.
AGATATAACCCTTTTCCCCCCCAAAAAAGCTTAGCAGCTACAAATTAAAGGGTATATGATGAAAACTCTTTTTGTAGCTGCCAAAACTGGCCGTGGTATAGAAGCAGATTATGGGAAGGCTCGGCACTTTTGTTGTGCTTCTGTGTAAAGCAAAGCCATCCCTGAACGAGGTGTGTACACAACACAACAAAATCAAAGGATCTCTAGAAAAATAAAATCAAGTGATTTGTGAGTAACAGCCCGGTTCTTAAAAATTTTTGAAAAATATCTGAGTCATCCTTGGTTTTGCCTGTTAAATCGCTGGTGCAAGGCGATATTAAAATGATATTTATTGTGCATTTGCTCTGTTTTCCCCAGCCGCTTAGATTTGTTTTGTCACTTCTTTGGCTTTTGCTACACTTCATCCCCTTTTCGTCGTTTGTTTCCAACTTCATGGCCAACTCAAATATTGGATGACTGCTGTGAGGATCCAGCACAGATGGTTGGGATCCTGGGCTCAGCACAGGGCTGCGGGGAGCGCTGGGATGGGGGAGCCTCGCTCTTGGCTGAGCCTCTCCATGGAAGCTTCTCCCTGCTCCACGTGGAGATCTGGAATCCCAGCCCTTCTCCTCGGTCCTGGGGAGAGCAGCTCGGGAAGCTGAGCCTCCTCCGGGTGTGTTCTCCATGGGTTTCCTGCCTCCTGGCTTCTGCCAGCACAACCCGCGGTTCTTCCCCGTCTCCTTCTAAAAAACTCGCTTGGTTCTGGTGAGAGCCACCACTTCATGGCAGGGGAAGAATATTTCTGCACGTTTCACCTCCAAATTCTCGTGGATAAATCTCGCAGGACCAGTTCTGCATTTAGAAACCCCCTTTTCCAGCACGCACGAGGCAGAGCCCATTCAATGTTGCAGCAAGAACTTTGCACGGGGCACTTGGGTTTCCTAAAAAACCATCAAAGTGGATTTAGATAAGCAAAAAAAAAAACCCTCACATGCCTTCATTTAAAAATCACGAGATTCACACTGTGTTTTTGTACTGGGAAGGTTTGTTTATTTTGTGTGGCAAGCTGCTGAGATAAAGTCCTGTTGAGGAGGGGAGGAAAAGCGTTTGGGGTTTTTTGTGCTGCAATTTTGCCTGCTGTTCTCAGTTATTATCTGCAAAGTTGTGAAATTCAGTTAAATCATTTCAGTCATCTCTTGGCTGCGGGAAATGTGTAACTTGGAGAGATAAGGAATTATGAAACTGTTGAAAAGTTAAGTATCAGCCAAGTATCACCATGAATGTTATGTTTCTATACAATTTCTGCTGACTTTTTTTGCAGCCAGACATACACTCAGTTTTATAGGGTTTCCAGAGAGATCGATTAACATGTCTTCAAATTTTAAAACCAAAAACAATGAGAGGATCCTGAGGAGTTTCTGAAAGAGCAAAGAAAGCCCAAGATGATTTATAGGAGGAAAAGTACTGAATTAAATTATGAGCATCAACCCAAGTGTAGCCTGAGAAAACACCAAAGTTACTTTGAAAGCACCCAGCCATTATTTTTCTTGGTAAGATTTTTGGTGGAAATATTTTTCCAGTTCTGAGCTGTCCGGTTCTTTACTTTAAAAGGGCTTTTTGGAGGACAGGGAACATTTAGGCTCTTCTGCCCTCTGTGCGGCTATAGCTGTAAAATTCCAACACACGGCACCACCAGCCAGTGAGCTGTATGGAAAAAATTATCAGGAAATAATCTGTGTCAGGAAAACAAAACAAATCGCAGCTGTGCATAACAATACGATGCCTCAGAATTTAATGATGAGGTAAAACTCCTCGCTGTTCCTGTCCTTGCATTGTTCATTGCCACTGTTATTGCAAATGCTGGAGTAGATGGAGCAAACAGCTCCGGGTTTTTGTTAATATGGAAATTATATTTTATTTTTTTATAAGGAATTTATATTTTGCATTTTTATGATCCTTCCTCTGCGTGGTGGGTGCTCTCTACCCTGTGCTGCTGAAGCCACAGCAAGGTGTCCTGTGGCAATATCAGTTCAAGTCTCTGCCCCAGGGCAGTGATGTGCAGCCCCTCAATTTTTGCTTCCATTTTGAGCCAGAGTGGTGCCCAGAGCCCAATTTAACCCCACAAAATGCTGCACCAGGTGGGGTGGGCTGGTAGCCAGGCAAAAACAAGGAGGTGTCAAGGCCTTTTTATCTACCCAGCATTTCGTGGTGTGAAACAGCAAGCTGAGGGAGCTCTCTCATAATTATGTTAATCATTAATAATATTCACAGCTGCATTTAATCCGAAATGAAGCCCATGTCATGTACAAACCCTATCTAAAGGGCAGACAGGGATGTTGGGCAGCTGAGAGGCTGCTGCTGGCCTTCTGTGTCAAGAGGAGCAGCAGCCAAAAGAGAGGGTTCACATATGGCAGTAAATCAGCAGTGATTCAGCCAGCAACCTCGCGAGAAAATGTTATGGGGCAAAAATACGTGGTTTAAGTAAATAGTGTCACACAAATATCCACGGTCCATACATCACACAGATTTACCAGCTTGGATGACTGCAGCCTAACTTAGTCTGATCTTTAGACAGTAGATTTTGTTCTTCTAGCAAATTGGGTAAAAATATAATAGCAAAAATCTCCTTTGATGGTAAACTTAAATTCAGAGTTGTACATGTAAAAGGTATTGTGGATGTCTGGAAAACTTTACACTGGAAGCACTGAAAGGACACGATTGTCATAGAGTGAGGCTGAGATGTCAGCTTCCAGCAACCTTTCCTGTAAGTACTGAGAGCGTTTTTCCTCCTTTTTTCCTTGGCTTTTGGTGATTTTTAGTGCTTCCATGAATCCCAGATGAAGTCTGCCCGGGTGGTGGGCAGGTGTAACTTATCAGGGCCCAGATGGGGAGCAGCACAAGCATTAATCACAGAGCAGGAGCCCGGGGCAGCGAGTCAGGGTGCATTGTCTGCCAGGCACTTTGCTGCAGATTACTTGCTAACCACATTAAGATTGATCACACAGCGCTGATCTTTTAGGTGATGGGAGCTGACCCACTTTTGAAGGGGGTTAATTCGCAATTTCACTGTAGCAAACAGAGATAATGTAATGCAATTTGCTAACAGGATTCCAAACATGCGTAACCTTAACCCTGTTTTGGGAAGGAAGTATGACCAAGTCACTTTGTCAGTCCTCTTTTCTACAGGGAAGGATCCTTTTTGCAGAGGTTTTCAGATGTTATTATTATTATTGTTATTATTATCATTATACACTGAAGAAATACAAAGTGAACAAGAAAGGTGTAAAGACCTGTTACATAATCTACACACCAGAGAGCAATGCCTGATCCAACCCACTCCCCGACAGGCAAAGAAAGTGGGAGAAAGAATTATTAACAATCCTTTGCAAAGGAATTCTCCCTGCTAAATCCTAAGTCCCTGCTACAATGCATGGTGGAGTGTAAAAATTAATTGTGAGCAAAGCCATACCTGATGAGCTGAGAGACCTTTTCTAATATAAACAATTCCATGTTTCTATGTTCTCTTTAATGAATTATTGAAATACCTGAACAATCCTACATATTGGTCCCACGACAGAAAATTTTAGATTAATACTCATATGATCAGAAACTAGATTTTGAAGAGGGGAAGTGTTAAGGAGAAGGTGTTGATGTTAATTTATAGTAGTCATAGCAACCTAGTTCTTGCTTTTGTAACATTCTGGTTTAACTGGATTTGAGGGGAGGGAGGAGGGAACAGGTTTTGTTGTACCACGAGCAAAGTTTGCTTCTGCTCAGACTGTGCTTTGCCCTGGCTTTTCCGTAGTTCTGCCACCCAGTTCCCAGTTGCTCCAACATAATCCCTTCATGCCAGCAGCAGCAGCTCAGGGAAGGCGAGAGACCTGAAGGAGCAGTCCAAAAACCGAGGGCTGAGCAATCAGCTGCCTGCTGTTATTTATGGGATTGGTTCTGAGGGGCCTGGCTCTTCCAAGCTATTCAGCAGGAGGTTTCAGATGCCGGAATTGTTGTTGCAGGGATGTTCTGAGGGCCAGGTACCTAAAGCTCAAGCGTGACTATACCGATGGTTTTAACAGGTCGGGGTCTTTTTCGGACCTACACCAAAGTGAATTTGCTGCAGAGTGCTGCCTTAATCAAAAGAGAAACCTCACTCTCGAGACATGGTGGTGTTTTAGGATGTCTGAGGAGTCAGTTCCAAGGCAGATTAGTAGGGGTATGAAGGACTGACCTGCCTTGAGCCCCATCAGCCTTGCCAGGCATCATCCCACCAGCTCGCTGCGCCCAGTGCTCAGCACGTCTGGGTTTTAGCGAGCGAGCCCAAAAACATCGATGCCAAAAGGGCTCTGCTGTCTCACGGGGAGCTCTGCCTGCTGCTGTTGCTCTCCCAGCACTGCCTGAGCCTCTGGCAGAGCGTGGGAGGCTGGGGAAGAGCAGAGCATCCTGTGCTGGAAAGCTGCTCGGATGCTGCCGCCTGCAGCCGCGCCGCAGCAGCTCAGAGGGGCTGCAGCCTGGGCTGGGTCTGCACATCTCCCTCCTGGAAACTCCTCAAAGCTGCTGGCTGGAGCAATTCAAGGTATCAACTGAAATTCATTTTCCCTGGAATGAATTAAACCCACGAATGGTGCATCCTGACAGCTATAACTGAGTTCTCTCCGCTCAGAGGTTTGGTCGCCACAGAAATCCAAAGCTCTGAAAAATTCACCTGAGAGCAAACTTCTTCAGGAAGGGAAACTATCAATTATGGATGTATTTAAAATTATAGAAAATAGAAATACCAAGCTCCAGACCTGTTTGTTTGGGGTTTTTTTTTAGTAGTACTTCAGAATAAATTCAGTGCTTCATCTTCTAGCAATACAAAAAGAAGCAAAACTGATTTCCCAGGCGTCCTGTTAAAAGACTTTCTAGAAGTACAGCTCTGCTCACAAATTACTGCTCCAACAACATTGCCTTCCTGAAATGCAGGATGCTCTGTAAGCCAGTGCATACCCTAAATTTTCAGCTAATCGTCCAAATATAAACCAAGAAAAGAAATCTTGGTGGGAAATCTATTATTTTAAAGGAATAATCAGTTGTCTGGCAGTTATATTTTATATTTTAAACTCTAAAATGAGGAAATCAACATTTTTTATCGTTCTTAAAATAAAAATATTAGGAGTATTCTTTGAGTACTGTGTGTTGTAATCACCAGTGAAAATTTCTATCTTAATTAGCAGAGCAGAGTCTTTTACAAATTAGAATTGGTTTGGCAACAGGTATTTGGAATAATATGAACACCTGTTGCTCTTATTGAAAATTTGAATTGTGATTTTTTTTTCCTGATTGGCAAAAATAAAAAAAAATTAATAATTTATCTTTTTGATAAAAAGCTTGAAATGTTCTGCTTTGTTAGGTGACTCATGCTGAAACCTTTTTCAAATTACATCAAAATAGATAAGGCCATTTTCTTCTTGACTTGTAAGACGCTTCTAATTTTAGAATGTACTTTAATGTGAATAAAGAGAAAAAGCTGTTTTGAAATAGTTAGCTCATGTGAAATGATATAATACATTTAAACTTTTTCATTTCAGCTGCAGAGAAATGCTTCTAAATTGGTACTCGCGTATGGAGTTTTTTTAAATTTTGTTTAACTCCCCGAAAGATTCATTTTTTAAGGTTTATCTTCCCTTTTCTGGTTCAGAGCTACAAAACTTTCAGGGAACACTGGGCCTGTCCCAAGGCTGACACCCCTGCAGGGACACAGCCCTGCCTTTGGTCCGTGGTGGTTTGCTTTCAGCTGGGATGTTTCTGGTGGAATGCATCTCAGCACGAGCTGCAAGTCCTGCTCGCAGCAGGGCAGGGAGCTGATGCTGCCTGCCTCCCTCAGGACACGGCTCTGGACATAAGCATTGCTGATTTTCTTATTTTTGCATTATTTATGATAAACAGCAGATGGTACTTTGCCATTTGTTAATGGTATAGGGATCGTTGCCCGTGACACAGAAATCCTTCTTGGGTGGCTCTCCACAAACACAATGCTTCCCACGGGCTTTTCAAGAAGAAAAAACAAAAACAACTCTCCAGACCTGTAAGCTCTGTTTTATTTGAGCAAAGAAGATATTTTACGTAGGTAGGAGAGCTGTGTGATCGAGCTGCCCATTACACTCAAATTAAGCAGGAGAAGGCTGGGGCTGCGTTTCTGTGTGAGCTGTTCAGCTTTCTTAGAGTTCTGAACTGTTTCCACCTCAAAAGAATCTTTGTACAATAGCAGGGAATAAAATAACATCACCACGACTATAACAGGTGCTTTACTGTCTTCAGGACAGGAAACCTTGCCTGGGAAGAAACTGGGCACCAAAGCGACTTCTGAGTCACAGTGGCCTCAAAATCCCACCCGTAATTCCGACCCTGGGTTCAGCCAAGGTGTTTTCCTTGGCTCAGCTGGGTCACCAGTGCCTTCACCCTGGCACAAAAACTCAGGGGGGCTGGCTTCAAAGCTGCCCTCCTCTGCAGAAGAGTTTGAAATCCTGGGCCTCTTCCCTCTGATAGCATAGGGTTAAAATGTTTCTAAAATCGTGGTAGCTAAAGTAGGTCTTGGGAATGGGAGTGGGCATTGTTTTTGCTAAGATCATGTGAAACTGCACCTGCGTATTCACCTGTATGGTACATGATAAAGTTAAACGCAATGATTGGTTAGTCATTAAATATAATTAAGAAACAATTGTTTAATCACAACGAGAATCATGAGAGAGGAACAACAATCATGAGAAATGCGGTGGGAAGGGGGCTTAAAACTCATGCTCGGGTGAAATCAATATACACAATAGAACAATATCGAGATAATGATTAACATACGATTATACAACAGTTATGTAAGGAAAAGGTATAAAAATGTATCCATTGCAAACCCATGTCGGAGTCAGATTTGGGTTTGTACCCCTGATTCCCAGAGCTCTTCAATAAAAGCACCTGCATATAATCATACCGTGATTATGTGTTTCTACGCTAACACCTCCTAGCCTTTAGAAATCCTTTAGAATTCCTTTAGAAATCCTTTAGAAATCCTTTAGCCTGGGCTGAAGGATTTCTGCTCCTGGAGATGGACAACCCCCCTTTTTTTTGGGAAGGTGAGGATGCCTGGCTGGAGGAGCAGTGCACAGATGTGGCTCCAGGGGCAGAGAACATCAGAGCATCACTGTGGCTCATGCCACCGCCCCTTCTCACCTCCTGCCCCTCTGATTTGCACCCAGGAGCCTTCCTGGGGCTGATTAAACAAGTTTGGGACGAGATTCCAGCCTGCCTGGCGCGGCTGCAGGGGTGATGCTCCTGGAGTTAGCAGGGAGTGGGCAGACACAGAAAAAAGCTGATTTAGGGCCTGAGAGTCCCTTGCCACAGCAATACTCTGCACACGGGCTCGGTTGCTTACTTGGGTTTATGTTTTGTTAGGTTTTTTATTTTATTGTTGTTGGTTTTTTGTGTTTCTTTACTTTTTTTTTAAGCAGCTGCGTTGGCTTCCAGTGCCATCTAGTGGGATGTCATTTTATTTCTCCAGAAAAGCCATTTCGAGCCTTTGTGAGTGAATACACTGATTCCGTTCTCTACACGGCTGTGTCCCCCAGGAATGATCCGTTTACAGATGTTTATCCCCATTTCTGACGTTTAAGGTGAGTGTAAACCGGGAGTTGAAATGCAGCAAAAAAGCATAGAACTATATGTTTGCAAGTAGATGGACTGACAAAAGTTTCTTTTCCTTTAGTGAAGACTTTTGAGAAAGAGTGCAGATATTTTGATTTTTGAAATAGTGCAGCTGCTTGTTTGCTGTGGGAGCACTGTTTCTATACTTGTGCACCTTCTTTTCCGTGTGTCTTTTAATGTAAGTGGTATAAAATGATATTCTGCCGTTCACAACCTTTTATGCACTTTGAAATCATGACATAGACCATTTTCACATTTTTTACTTATAATTTAACTCCGTGTTTTCTAGACACTGCTTCGGTTCCCTCACTGCCCAAGTGGCCTTAAGGATACCGTAAGTAAAAAAAAAAAAATCTTATTTTTCCTTTTAACTTCTGCTTTATGTGAGTAAAGTAATATGTGATACCTAGAGGTTTACGAGGAAAGTGGGGGATCTGTTATTTGTGTTTTTATCAGCTGTTGGCCCAGCTCCCTTGGCTCAATGCTTATAAAGGAATAGAACTCCCAACCCCAGCCTCATTAGTTATATCTGGGGAGGTTACTCGAGGAGATTTTGTGGATGTGCCACTGGCTGCTCCTGTGTACTCTCCTTGTAATATCACAATATTTTTGGCAGCGTCATCCAGTCTTTCTTGGGAAGGAGAGCATTGCTTGGAAAGCTCCTGTGTCACAGCTTGTGTCCTCTTTGCTCTTTTCCTTTATATGCCCGTGCTCTCTCTCTCTCTTTTTTTTCAGATAAAAAGGCAGTTTAGGTGCAGCTGGTTTGGTACACGCCAAGCTGCTTCGAGGTGCTTTTTGCACTCGGGCCTTGGTGGGTGAGGGTTTAAGGCCCTTGATCTTTCTTTGAGATGTATATAAAATATATAATTTAAAAGACCTATCTCAAAACACCCTGCCATGAAAAGGAAGCAAGTTGGGAGTTACGAGAAGTTTAATTTCTGCTCCTTGTGCGAAGGTGGTACTTACACAGAGAGGGAGGGCTCTCCTGGCTCAGTGCTTGCAAGTTTATTATTGGTGGCAGGGTAACTGGGGTTCCTGGGGGCTTCAGAGAGGAAGATGAGAATGCAGAGCTCCCAGCACCAACATTTTGGGTGCATGGAGACACCTGGACCACACATGAACACTGTCATTGCCTGCTGAGCAGTTATTGTCCCCATCAGCTGTGGCACAAAGTGCTCTGTCTCTTGGAAGGCAGGGAGACAGAACCTGGTACCATTCCACCCAGTAAAATCGATTTGTTCTGCACAACATCACATGAAGTGGCTGAGTCCCACGGCTGAAAGCGCTGCCATAAAAATATTAAATGGGTTTGCACGTGGAGCAAAGAACACCGAGTGCCTCAAAAGCGGGAGCAAAAGTTTTAGGGTTTTTAGCATATTTCAGTTACTATCTCCAGGCTCCCCTCAGCCTGGCGACACTTTAGCTTTAGGATTGAGGGTTTTTTGTGAACGCACTGGTCACTTTTAGCTGGCTGCAAATGTTACAGACAATTGGATTTCTAGAGCAGCAGCAGTGCTGTGTGGCCCCCTCACCTCCGTGATTTCTGGGTAATTATCAGTGGCACACTCGGACCTTCAGTGTCCCAAAACAGTTCTCTAGTAGCACAAAAGGTCAGTTGAAAGTTTCACAAAACCTCAGACTTTCTGAGAGCTTATTTTTAACGATTTTTCCTTTCGTGCACCACCAGGCTTTAAAATGTGTTCTTTTAAATAGTTTCTCTTTTATTAAAAACTGACAACAGCAGCAAAACCCACATGAGAGTGATACACAAATGCATGATGTATTTGTGTATCACTCTCCTGTAATTCCTAAGTTACCCTGTGATTTCAAAAGAACAACAAACTGATTGACAAAGACCTCGATGCAAACCACTTCCAAGTAGAAAGAATGACTGGTTCTAATAAAATCCACTCACTCCTGATATCCTGTTACCTCGAACAGGAGTAAAATGTAAATAAGAACACTACTCATATTAATAAATGTTCTTTTTGGTGTACATAACCATACTAGTTGAACAGAATCTCATACAAGTGTAAAATTCATAGTAAAGATGTCTTTATTCCAAAATAATAATAATAATAATGTGTTAGGCAGACAGCTACAAAACATCTACACAAGACTTTGGTAAGAAATGTTCATGGTAGCTTTTTCATAATTCCACAGCAAACAAAAACAACAAAGGAAATCTAAAAATGCAATCAAACAAAACTTTGTTTAACTCGTATGCCGCACACACAGAGTCCTACTGTACATTTGTTAAGCCCCTAACTTTTCTTTTTTATTATGTGTGAAGGTTCTATAGTTTGTATATTAGAAAAAAAACGTACGCACAATGCTAAGATCTGGTAGTTGAGGTCTACAAAACTGGAGTGACATCTGTGCTTTCAGTTCAGCAGGATTATTCAGGACATCAGAACGATAACAGTTCTTATTTTTATTGACTGGTAACCAGTGCCTATTACACTACTAGAAAGTTTACAGTAACAATGCAAGACTTCTACATGTCTTATATCAGAGCTTTTTTTCTTTTTTCTGAATAGAAAATCAACCTCTTATTTTTTTCTTTGTTTGTTTTTGTTTGTGTTTCTTTTTTTTACAAAATGTAACAGGCTTAAATGTTTCTCTTGTACCAAGTTAGAAGAAAGACATGTGATCTGTAAAACGCTTCAACAGAAAAACAAGTGTGAAAAGCTGAATGTGAGCAGGAGTGGTCACACATTTCTGACCCGGTGCAATTACCTTGTCACTTCATCTATTAACAAGGCGGGGAAAAAAACAATTTGCAGCATTCAGAACTTTAATGAGCCTAAGAGAAATGACTGAGAATCACACTGAACAGCCTTCTAAGAGAGAAAAAAAAAAAAGATATGGAGAATCAAATTAGTAAGAACCACAGAGAAAGGAACGCCGGATTGTTTTAATGGACAATTTTGTGGGCATGTTCAGAAAGGTGCCGTGTGTTTTCTAGAAGCGTGTTTGGACTATGTGGCCTTTGGCAAGGGGAGTATTTAGCAGACAAAACAGCTTGGATGAACCGGAACAAATGTGAAAATGGGAATACAACACTGGGTTTAATTGATTATTTGCTGGAACAGGCACAGTCTTGCAAGATAAGCTTGAACAAGTGGTAGGGGTTGATGAGATAAATCTAGTCCCTAAACTCAGCGATTTCTTTCCATTCAGGAGAAACCTCTGCTCCCTCTGCCCCAGGCTTACAGATCCTTCAAAGCCTTTAGAAGCCCTTTGCCACACATTTTATGGTCAAAGATTACTTTTCAGAGTGAATGGCCTCAGCTGGGACAGCCACCACCAGCTCAGCCAGAGATGTGGCTCTGCCCTGTCGTTGATCATTGTGGCCCTTCTCTGCAGCTTCTTCACCCAAAATATCCTGAGCTGGTCACTCCTCCAGTACCTACATCTTTCCACTGGCTTTTTTTTGTTGGGTTTTCTTTTTTTTTGGTCATACAAGTGTAACGTAAGGTCCTAAATGCGTTAGTGAGGGACAGTCTTGCTGCTGTGCTGTAATGGCAGTGCTGTAGAGACATAAACTGCAGGATTTTGGAACAGGCACAAGGAGGAAACTATCTGAATTAATATTGGTAAGTGAGCCAAGCTGTGCAAAAAGATAAAAAGTTTGGTTTTAGCATTAACCCTTGCTGTATTCTTCTTTCTCCTGGTTTGGTTGGCCATGGGTGTGCACCCATTCCATTGAGCAGCAGCAGGAGAGGGCTCACACTGCCGTTGGTTCCCTTATTTCCCTGGCCTTTCCTTCATCCCAAACCTGCAGAAAGCAGTGAAATACCTCGAGAGGGGGCGGGATGTGAGGGCTGTGGAAGCCCTGAGCAGCCCTGGCAGTGTTCAGTGGAGAAATGCTGCTGAACAGCCCTGCAATGAATGCCAGCAGCCCAACGAGCCCGTTCAGGTACAGAGGATCCCCAGGGTGGTGGTGGGGGAGATGAACAGCTCTGTGAGGGTTGTGGTGCACAGCAAACTGTGACATTTAAAACCCAGCTGTCAGGCCCTCAAGGTTGTGACCAAGTGTTAAATAAATTGCTTAAGGCTGGTTTAAAGAGACCATTAAAAAAAAATTTCTCTCCATTCATTTCTCTCAAGCTTAAGAGCCAGCATCAACAGTCTTTATTGTCAGTGCATTGTTTTTACTTCTGTAGAGACACAGGGGAATGCTGCCTTTCCTGGACCAGAAGATGACCCATCACCTTCCCCTCTTCATGTTAGATTGTTCAAATTACAGGAAAATATTGCATTCCAATAGCAAGTGGGGCCCAAGGGTCTCTCTGACTACACCTGACTCCGTGTAGGGATGAGAGCTAAATTCTGCAGGAGATGGGGTAAAATAGCAATTAGAAGGGTGAGGAGGTATTTTGTAATCTCAGGAAGTTAGGAGGGTGAGGAGATATTTTCAAATCTTAGGCAATTAGAAGAGTGAGGAGGTATTTTCTAATCTCAGGCAATTAGAAGGGTAAGGAGGTATTTTCTGATCTCTTGTTGATCACTTAAGTAGTCAGGAAGGGTGTTTAACCTGGCTAGTGTATCTACAAATGGGTAATTCCCACAAATTTAATAATTTTTAGATTATCTTATGCTCTGAGTACAAAAGACAAATGACACTGCTGTAAAAGTATTCATGTGCCAACCTATAATCAGTTTTTTTGAAAGATTGTCATTGTTTCCTTTCAGAGGCTCATTTCATTTTTAAGGGATGCACGAGAACCTGGCTCACCTTTTCTCTACCATTTTTTCTTTTTATGATAAACCTGTCTCCTTCTTCACCTGTGAATAACATCCTTGTGAATCAGAATCTGATTTTTTGGCATCTCTTACGTGGAAGACTTCCTGTGACACAACTGTTGCAGCACTCTGGACCAATTTCTACTTGTTCTGTATCCACTTTGAAAGGCAATGGATAGACCCAGTATGGACTGTACACATATTATGACATTTGCATGTTTTCTTTATGTGCTGTTTTGGCTGTGATTGTGTAGTGGTCAGACATCACTGTCGAGCTGCAAAAATTATTTCCTTTTTAAGTTTTGAAGAAAAAAAGACCTTTCTGCATGGACCACAGCATCCATGTGAAGAAAAGTGTTTAGGATTATTATTATTATTATAATAACAACTATCAGCTTAACCCAAGAGTGTAGAAAGATAAACATGCACCTTTAATGTTGTTGAACCAGCATTACTGAAATTACTCCTTGGCATAGTTGTGTAATCACAGAGGCACTGCTTTGGATTTTCAGAATCAAATCTAGAGAGCAATCCTCCCACAGATGAAACTTTCTGTCACTTTGACCTAGTTTTGTTAGTATGCATGCATCCCATGTCTTTACAAGTAGTACCTCTATATGGCTATTCCCTGTCCACAGATGTGTCTGTATTTTAGTTAAATAACCCATTATGACTTTACTATTTTTATGCATTAAGGGCTGGCTGGAGTACCAAAGACTTACTCTCAGCATAAATCCGTGAGGAAGTATTTATAAAATATTTTTCTTGCACCAGCAAGACTAAAAAGCAAACCACACTGCAAAAATGAAAACTAATATACACTTTATATTTTGTTGTCGTCGTTGTTGTTGTTTTAAAAAAACAAACCAAGGTTGACTTTCCATTTAGCTCAGAGTGCACCACTTGGAACCTCGTGTTTTGTTAACAAGGATGAACATTACATGCTCGTAGCTCCTTTTTGTCTTTGCAGCTGGTAAACTGAGTGCTTTTGGACCTCTTCTTCACCATCATGTAGCGCTCCTGAATTCCACCTCCACAGAGGGTAGAACATTCTGTCCAAGCAGTCCATGGTTTCAGCCTACAAACTGAAAAAAAAAAATAAGTGATTTGATTAAGTTTTCAGTAGTGGAAACCCCTGCTAAGTATAATCAAGTTGCATTTGTCAAACACCGAAAAAATAAAAAAGAAATTTAACATCTACATTATAAAAGACAGAAAAAATCAAGAAATTGTGAAATGTCAGACAAGCTTGAGCCACAACTTAGCAGTAATTCCTATCCAGGTAATGTAAATTATACCACAAGACGTTATGTTTTGTTGATTTGAGGAATCAGTGCATGATGATACTGTCCCCCACTGGAGAAGCAGATCTCTTGGAGCAGCCTGAGTCTGAATCAGACTATCGAGGTGGAAATTAGTTCAGTTTTGAAAGTCAGCATCCGATCCAGGAGCAAATATTCTAAATGTTCAAAGCTAACTGGATGCAAAGATTACCACCCAGCTCTGCAGAAACTGCAATCAGTCCTCTGCCAGGTATAAGTTTTAAACTTTTTCACGCTTTGTCAGGGGTGATTTTGGTGATGGGCAAGCACTGAAAGTGGCTGTGTTTTATTGCACGGCTAAACCTTTCCCTTGACTGAAGTGCTGAGGATGCTCTCACGGGATGCAGTGGAGCTGCTCACAAACTCCTGCCGTGCAGAAAGGCCATGAACACGCCAGGAGTGGTTTCACACTCACTGCACTATTGCTCACTATCTAAATTCTTCTTTGCTTGTTCGCTTCTCCTCTTCTCCCGGGCCTCCTTCCAGCGCCGTTTCTCCATCCCTGCTCCCCTCAGGCACTTCCTCACTCTGCATTTCGTGCGCTGCACGGTCTCTGGGCAGGCTGCTCCCCCAAACTGGGGCTCGATTTTAATCATCCTCGTCCTGATCATGTGGCCCTTGCCACAGGAGGTGTTGCACTCGGACCACTGGGACCACTCCGTCAGCTCGCAGTCGATGGCTGCAGGGAATAAGAAACGCAAAAAAGTGACCCCAAATCCACGAGATCTAAACACAAGGTCCAGAAACACACAGAAGTGCCTGAGGAATGTTTACACCCCAGATACGTGAACTCTACTCAAGCCTCCAATCTCCTCAGCAATTGTTTGGAGGCTGCGTGTCAAAATTTTCTGAGTCCATTTCTAGCAGAAGTATTACTTGACACGCTCCTCGATCTCTTCTTTGAGAGTGGTGCTGGCAGATCACTAAAATTACAAAGAACATATAAATAATTCTCCTGTGCCTTCTTCAATTTTCCCACCCACCTGTCTGTTTTGTAATGAAAAGCTGTTGAAAATTGAGTTATATTTAAAAAGAGTTTGCTACCTCTGAGATCTGAGCCTTGCTTTGCTGGCAGTGTTATGCAATAAGCCATATTCACTAATACCATTATATCTTAAAAGATTTCATCTTTCAGCACTGCTTAACACTTACAGCCCTAGTGAATAATAATCAAAATTATATTTCACATTATTTAAGAAGAGCTGAATGAGCAATTACAGTGTAAAAGCCTTTTTAACCAATACTTTCTGTGAAAAAAAATAATGTAATTTGTGATAAAACCTCATAAACCAGCTGGCAACAGGATGCTAAAAGCAATCATATCTCATTCACTCAGCAGCGCCTTAGGCTATCACACTTCACAAAGACTGAAAAGCAACTAGAAATTTGCTCTATCCAAGAAGTGGGGGATTTTAATGGAGTAAGGTAAAAAAATCACTGCAGCTGCCTGCACACCATCCAGTGGAAGGTTGCAAAGTGATGGAGTTCAGAGATGTATCAAAGGTGGAGAGAGCCTCTTTTGTGCTCTTTCTGTGAGCCAAAAAGAATCCCACAGGTGATTTGAACTCTTCTTTCTTTCCTTCCTGGCACACGTTCTGCGTTTGAGTGATAAGCCGTGTTGTGTAATTCTGACTTATTTCCTACTGGAGAGCTGCCTGGAGCTGTAGGGTGTTAAACATGCAGAACTGTATTCCCACAGAAATATTGGGAATTAGCACGAGGTGAAGTAAGGCAAGCTGAACTTAAGATACGGTCGTATTCCAGCTCTCAGTTGCTAAAAATGTATAATAATAATAACAATAATAACAACAATAACAACAATAATAATAATAGTAATGGTATTTTTTAACACAATGCACAGTTGATACCCTGCCTATCTAAGAAGTGATGTTAAGAAGTGGTGATAGAGGTTTGAGCCATAGATTTCAGCCCAAAATTAGCCTCCTCTTCCCAGGGAGTTTTCCAGACTTACGGCATTCTGGCAGCATGCACTTCTCTGCTTGCTCCAGCTCCTCGTTGCAGTCCCCCAGCTCAGCAGCAGATTTCAGCATCCTCTGCCGGGTTCTCATTCCCTTCCCACAGGTTACACTGCACTCACTCCACTCCGACCAGGGAGAGAGCAGGCAGGGGATGGTATCTGACAGAAATAAAGACAGAAGGAATTCTTATTATCAATGATTTCTTGTTATAAAGGAATCATGAAGGGATACATTTTGAAAATAATACAGGTGGGAAATGTACTACATTTTATCTGTCATCAGTTATGTCAATTATACTTTCTTGTCACAAGCTGAATGGTGCTGCTGAAGAAGCTCAGAAAACTTCATATTAAATTGAAAGGTTTCCTCAATTTAAATACTTTTGCTATCTTTTTCTGTGTCTAAGTCATATCTGCTGAGTCCCAGTGCGTCTGGGGAATAAATAGTTTAAGGAGCTGTGTTTCAATCACAACTCCTGTTAAAAATAATGGATCGTTGCAGTGAACAGAACTGGAAGTCAATTTAATTTAGTATAAAAGGTGAAACTTCCATATTTAATCTACCAAAAGTATTTTTGAAATTATCTCTGTCTTTGATTAAACTTTAACATTTCCTAAGAAATTAATAGTGACAGTAAGGGTGAGGCTGGCTGACTGCACAAAAGAAACACCTCAGTTTCTGAACTGTTCGTGGGTTAAAANGAGAGGAGAGGAGAGGAGAGGAGAGGAGAGGAGAGGAGAGGAGAGGAGCTCCCGGACACTCACGGCATTCAGGCATCATGCATTTCTCTGCCTCGGTGGTCTCTGCCTTGCACATGGACCCATCAGCAGGGGTCATCTTGATCATTCTGTGCCTCCTCTTCATCCCCGTGCCGCAGCTGGCGCTGCACTCGTCCCACTCGCCCCACTCGGTGACAAGGCAGCTGCTGGGAGCTGTTCAGAGTGGGCAGAGAGAATCGTCCCTAGGTATCACAGATCAGCTGAGCTGGAAGGGACCCCCGAGGGTCATCGAGTCCCACTCCTGGCCCTGCACAGGGTCACCCCCGAGAGTCACACCACGGCCCTGNGAGGTGAAGTAAGGCAAGCTGAACTTAAGATACGGTCGTATTCCAGCTCTCAGTTGCTAAAAATGTATAATAATAATAACAATAATAACAACAATAACAACAATAATAATAATAGTAATGGTATTTTTTAACACAATGCACAGTTGATACCCTGCCTATCTAAGAAGTGATGTTAAGAAGTGGTGATAGAGGTTTGAGCCATAGATTTCAGCCCAAAATTAGCCTCCTCTTCCCAGGGAGTTTTCCAGACTTACGGCATTCTGGCAGCATGCACTTCTCTGCTTGCTCCAGCTCCTCGTTGCAGTCCCCCAGCTCAGCAGCAGATTTCAGCATCCTCTGCCGGGTTCTCATTCCCTTCCCACAGGTTACACTGCACTCACTCCACTCCGACCAGGGAGAGAGCAGGCAGGGGATGGTATCTGACAGAAATAAAGACAGAAGGAATTCTTATTATCAATGATTTCTTGTCATAAAGGAATCATGAAGGGATACATTTTGAAAATAATACAGGTGGGAAATGTACTACATTTTATCTGTCATCAGTTATGTCAATTATACTTTCTTGTCACAAGCTGAATGGTGCTGCTGAAGAAGCTCAGAAAACTTCATATTAAATTGAAAGGTTTCCTCAATTTAAATACTTTTGCTATCTTTTTCTGTGTCTAAGTCATATCTGCTGAGTCCCAGTGCGTCTGGGGAATAAATAGTTTAAGGAGCTGTGTTTCAATCACAACTCCTGTTAAAAATAATGGATCGTTGCAGTGAACAGAACTGGAAGTCAACTTAATTTAGTATAAAAGGTGAAACTTCCATATTTAATCTACCAAAAGTATTTTTGAAATTATCTCTGTCTTTGATTAAACTTTAACATTTCCTAAGAAATTAATAGTGACAGTAAGGGTGAGGCTGGCTGACTGCACAAAAGAAACACCTCAGTTTCTGAACTGTTCGTGGGTTAAAAGGAGAGGGAACTGCTTTATTTGTTTTATTGTAGCCTTATGGTCAAATATACCTCATACTGCAGAACTTAGAGTTGCAACAGGATACCACTGAACATTTCTTATTGGTGATCTCACCCTGATGGTGAATGTGCTCCTTAATGCACAATCCCTCAGATTTCTCTCCTAATTTTACGGAGGACCAGGAAAAGCAGCGTTGCTGCTGGCTTAGCTGAGTTCTTTGTGTGCTGGGGGCAATGTGTCAGAGATGATGTTTGTTTTCAGAGGAGAGGAGAGGAGAGGAGAGGAGAGGAGAGGAGCTCCCGGACACTCACGGCATTCAGGCATCATGCATTTCTCTGCCTCGGTGGTCTCTGCCTTGCACATGGACCCATCAGCAGGGGTCATCTTGATCATTCTGTGCCTCCTCTTCATCCCCGTGCCGCAGCTGGCGCTGCACTCGTCCCACTCGCCCCACTCGGTGACAAGGCAGCTGCTGGGAGCTGTTCAGAGTGGGCAGAGAGAATCGTCCCTAGGTATCACAGATCAGCTGAGCTGGAAGGGACCCCCGAGGGTCATCGAGTCCCACTCCTGGCCCTGCACAGGGTCACCCCCGAGAGTCACACCACGGCCCTGAGAGCGTTGTCCAGACGCTTCTTGAACCCTGTCAGGCCTGGTGCTGTGACCACTGCACTGTTCCAGTGGCCAGATTTTTTTCTGATATCCAGCCTAAACCTCCCCTGACACAACTTTAGGCCATTCCATGGTGTTCTGTCGCTGTCACCAGAGAGCAGGGATCAGTGCCTGCCCCTCCTCTTCCCCTCCCCAGGGAGCTGTAACCACACTGAGGTCTCTTCCCTCCAGGCTGAACAGACCCAGTGCCCTCAGCCACTCCTCACACGGCTTCCCCTCACGGCCCTTCACCTTCCTCATGGCCTCCTTTGGACAATCTCCAATGGCTGAATAGCTTTTTTATATTGTGGCACCCAAAACTGCCCCCAGCACTCGAGGTGAGGCCGCCCCAGCTCAGAGCAGAGCAGGACAATCCCTCCCTTGCCCGGCTGGTGATGCTGTGCCTGATGCCCCCAGGACAGGGATGTCCCTCCTGGCTGCCAGGCTGCTGACCCATACTCAGCTTGCCATGGCCCAGGATCCCCAGATCCCTTTCTGTGGCACATCCAGGCTCTCATTCCCCAGCACATCCAGGGTGGCCCCATCCCAGTGCAGAATCAGCACTTTCCCTTGCTGAAGCTCATAGGGTTGGTGATTGCCCAGCCCTCTCACTTGTTGAGGTCTCTCTGCAGGGCCTCCCTGCTTCTGAGGGAGTCAGCAGCTCCTCCCAGTTTTGTACCATCTGTGAATTTGCTTAGTATCTCTTCCAATCTTGCATCAGGTCATTTATTAAGGAATTGAAGAGCACAGGGCCTGAGCTGGAGCTCTGTGGGACCCCGCTAAGGCTCATATAAAAAGTTATCTGGGCAGCGCTCCTACTATTGGCTGAGTTTCGTAAAGCTGAAGGAAATACTTACAGCATTCCTCGTTTACAATACACTTCTCAGTCTCCTCAGTAGGCACTTTGCACATGGAGCCATCCTCGGGGAACTGTTTCACGTATCTCTCCCTGGATCTGGTCCCCATCCCGCAGGACACGCTGCAGGGGGACCAGGTAATCCAGTCAGACATCATGCAGGTGGAGCCATCTGAAACAGAGAGCATTCAGCTGTGGGGATGGACAGAATTGCTGCCCAGTTGTGTGCAGCATCCCTTGGATGCTGCCTTTCACGCTGTCCTCTCCTGCACTGCATCCTTCACTCCTTTCCTTTATACTTCTGTGCCCTTCACGCCCTGGCACAGCTGAGATGCAGAATTCACCACAGACAGCTTCCGTTCGTGTTCTATTATTCTTTTCTCTTCGCCACAACTCAAGCCTTACTACAGCAACCGACATCCTTGAGAACTTTAAAGGAAAAGCAAACCCTGCAAGATATTCTCCTTTTCCACCTCCCGTTCCTGGTTACCTTCATCACTGCAGCCCGGACCCATGCAGGGCTGGAAATCTTGGGTGTCTGGGCAGGGCACACTGAGGTCCAGCTGAGCTTTCAGCATTCTCTGCCTCATCCTCTTGCCCTTTTCACAGGTAGAAGAGCTGCAGGCTGACCACGGGGACCAGTTTGAATAGATGCAGGTCTCAGGGGTATCGTCTGCAAAGTGAGGAAAGGCACTGAGTGTTAAAAATGGTGTTCCATTTTCTTCCCTTTACTTGGCTGATGATTACTTTAGATTCCAGTAGGACACATTATTTCCTTCTGCATTCTATCTTCTCCATTTTTGCTCAGAAGAAAAAAGAACTACCAATTGCCAACTTTAAAAAAAAAAATTATTCAAACCCCAAAAGTCTTCTCTCTTTTATTACCTGTATTGTTATTGTCATCTCCCAGGTATATATGCAATTTCTTTTCTGTATAAGGGAAGGCTAATAGAAGAGACCAGAAGAGATGAAAACCTAAATCACTCTTTGACACTGAGCAGAATTTTTGCTCCTAAGTCAGTTTTGTACCTTATCTACAAATGACAGCGGGGAATGGAACAAAATATAAATTATTAGTGATGCACAAATTAATTTCAAACGTACCTTCTTCTTTTTCCTCCGGTGCTAGATCTGCCACAATATCATCTATGTTATCAGGAACGATGTTGCACTGCTCCCCCTGCAAAGAAATGATTGTGAACACTGAAAAGAGGAAACTCATCCGTGAGGGGTTAAACCAGGACATCGTGAGGCACTACTGTGTCTGCAGCACCTTTTGCTCTTCAAATTCCTAGGCATACATCAAGAAAATCCCTAATTAAGCAGATGAAATAATTGCCAGAATTAGGAGATAGTTTACATTTTTTCTGCCATTATCTTTGCTGTGGGTAGGTTAAGGAATGTAGATTTGGAGTGGAGGGGGAGAAAAATCTGATTTTTTTTGGATTATGAAGTGGATTTTTGCTTGCCTGAGAATTTTACTTATATGTTCTACCTTGCGTGCAATTCTCTCAATGACAACTCTGGCCACCAGCTTGATAGATCCCCCTTCTGGATCATAAAATGGGCTTTGAGGATGATCTAAGCTTGTAAGAGGTCTGATCTTCTCCTGAGGCACTGTAGGTTTGTTAGGAGACTGCAACCAAAAAGAGAAAGAAAAGTCATAAAAGAAACTAACGGTTAATAATACAATTAATCTGCAGAAATTAAAGCTTCTCTGAAGTGCTAAACTGCAAAATTCCAATGTAAGGTGAACTCGGTGCATTCATACTTACAGGTATGGGGAGGTTTTTTGTTGGGTTTTTGTTGGTTTTTTTTGTTTTGTTTTGTTTTGTTTTGTTTGTTTGTTTTGGGGTTTGTTTTGGGGTTTTGTTTGTTTGTTTGTTGGGGTTTTTGGTGAGGTTTTTTGTTTGTTTGGAGGGTTTTGTTGTTGTTGTTTTCGTTCTGCTTTGCTGTAAGAAATAGTTGAAGTTTCCTGTGCCAAACAGAAGAGTTGGCAGTGGATTGAAACAGCCCCAAACTCGAGCTGGTGCAGCTGCTGATGGCACTGCTTTGGTCTGTACTAAAGGGGGTGGGCACCCAAAGGCTTGGCTGTGACCAAAGCCCTCTGTTTATCCAACAGATGAATAAAACAGGTGAGCATAAATGAGAAATTCTTGACTGGGCTGTGACCAAGCACTGGGAAAGATCGCCCAGAGTGGGTGCAGAGCCTCCCTTACCGGAGATGCTCAAGGACTGTACAGAATCCTCTGATCTGCTCTAGGATGACCTTGCTTAAATGGAGAGATTGGACCAGATCACTCGCTGTGCTTCCTTCCAGCCTTACCCATCCTGTTGTTCTGGGGTAATAACAGCCCAGCTGAATGCAATATTAGCCCATTAATGCTCACGCTGAAGGAATTCCGGCAGAACAACTGACAGCGAAGTGTAGTTAAGGTCTGTTTAAATGAATTCTAATCCATTTTAGAAAAAGCTTTTACTAGAGTAAAAAGTATGAAGTATAAAGGCGTGGCTGGCATCACTGTGGATCAAACTGTTTTCCTGCTTCGCGGCTCTGAGGTGGAATATTTGAATAAACCACAGATAGCGCCTGTACCTCGTAGGTGACGCCGCTGTCGGTGCCGGCATCCCAGGGGATCAAATCCTGCACGACTTTCTGGACCCAGCCGCAGTCCTTGGTGCAGAGATCCTCGGCAGAGAGCCCCACGTTCCAGTCGGGGCTGGGGCCCAGCATGGTGAGGAAGGACATCAGGTGCCGGTGGCGATCCACGGAAAACTCGGCAGAGGGAGCAGCTCTCCTGCAAATCCGGAGGAAGAGCGTTAATAACCGAGCCAGGGTTGCTGCCAGAGGGAATTGAACGAAGCTGGTGCTTCCCGCTGGGAATTACTGAGCCGCTCCTGTTCAGTGGGGCTGGCTGAGCAGGCGCTCCCGAGCCCCAGAATCCAGAGAGCTTCGGCATCGTTCTAGGAGTTTTGCGCTTTAATAGGTGAAAGAGATACAGAAATACAGAGCTGCGGCAGTGTGCTTATGCCTTAGTGGGATAATAATAATAATAATAATAATAAAATAAAATAATAATAATAA
>VZTG01006519.1:320345-363993 GCA_013397845.1 Melanocharis versteri
GAGGAGAAGGAGGAGAAGGAGGAGAAGGAGGAGGAGGAGGAGAAGAAGAAGAAGAAGGTGAAGGAGGAGAAGGAGAAGGTGAAGAAGAAGAAGGAGAAGAGTAATAAAATCTGTCAAATCACTTGCAAAAATTAGGGCTCAAATAGCAGAGAAATACCCTTGGCATTGAGTGCTGGGTGGCTTTTTACCCCCGCCCCCAAAGCTAACAGGAGTTCTAACGCCAGAAGTTCTTGGAAGTGCTGCTGTGAGTGCAGAAAATAACTCATTAATGGAGTTTTAATGCCCGTGAGAGTGAGAGATGAGTGGCCACTGCCAGCCCTGGAGGGCTCAGCCAGGCCTTTGGCAGATTGCTGCCAGGGGATGCGAGAGCCTCTCTGTCCATCCCGCCTTTGTCAGCGTTCCCTGGGGAAGGAATCTGCGGAATCACCCGCTGCTCTGCCCTGCTGACAGCAGCTTCCACATTCCTGAGCAAACGGCAATAAAATCAGCCCTGACTGGAGGCTTCTGTTCGCAGGCGAAAAGCTGGAACCCTCCGAGGCATTTTTCTCGTGAGCAACAAAAAACGCAGAGTTATTTAAAATATTATTTTGGTAACTCTGTTCTGAATATTGGTCTGATGTCAATGCAAGTTTTCTTCAGCTACAGGACTTGGGTTAATATAGTCAAGTCGAGATTTTTTTTTTTGCTTTTTTCTTTTCAATTTTATGCCAGAATACACTGGTTCAGAGCATCTAAAGACCACATTTATTTAAAATGTGAGACGTTTTTACAACCTTATTTATCCTTCCTATTTTAGTAGGTAGCTAATAATAATGCCCATGCATGCATAATAGTGCACAGACACTGTTCTGCTGTAGCCATAAGGAGTTTATTCTTCCTATAAATGCTTATAAAAATGTGGTATTTATTTATCTGTGGATTTTTTTTCTGGCTCAAAGCACACTCTCAGCACATTAAGAAAACCAGAACAGCTGAAGACAAGGATTATTTAGTAGTTATCATGAAGTTTCAAAAGTAAGATATCTAAAAGTTAGCGTGTTTAGTTCCCCTTTAAGAGGCGAGTTAAGAAGCATTTGCTAATGTGTAAAATGTTCTGGCCACTTCTCTTCCAGAGTCTTTAGAAGTTGTTTCTTACTGTGTAAATTATCTTGCATTGAATTAAAGACTCTGAGTAGAAGAGTTGCTAAGTATTTGGTGTCATTAATCCTGCCTTTCCCAGAAACGAATGCAAATGACTTTTTTTTTCATTAGAGATAGAAGTCTGATTTCAGTTTGCCTAATGCAAAGTCATAAAATAATGAATGACGGTATCAACTTCACTCAGTGAATGCAGTATCCTGATATATTTGTCAAGTACAGAGCTGTGATTAGTCTTTTAAAGCCTATTAACTGACTTCAAGTAGCTGAAGGATTTACTGCATTACAAGGTCTTCTAAGAATTCCCTATAGGAATTCTATATTGCAAACAGAGTAAGCAATACACTGTAAAAATAACAGAGAGATGTGTGTTTGTGTAGCTGATTGATGGAGAACATGTCTAATATGGACATGGCAGAACATAATATTCATCATGATATTAACATAAATAAAAATATGTGCGTATTTAAATTATAACTATATTTAAATTATAACGATCTCAGTGTTGAAACCCTGTTAAGGAATGCTTCAGTGAGAGATTCACTCTGCCCACAAGGCTTCAAATGTGTTAAATATCAGTAAACTTGAGCCTGCCATAATTTTCCAATTCAGAGCACTTTGGCAAAAATTACCTATGTTCTGCTCCTTTGTTAGGGCAGGTAAATAATATTATGGCCATTTTACTGTGTTTTATCCTGTAACTATTTAAGACAGAAGTGTGAAAATTCGTAGAGGACAAATGGAGGCATCTTCTCCTCTTCTCTTCTCTTCTNACAACAGTCGTCTGATGTTGCCCAACATCCAAACTCCAGAGTCCTTCCTGAGTTGCTGTAATTAAGAGGAAATGGGCTGACCTAAGGCACCACCCATAATTACTACCCAGGTGTAGGGACAGGCACAGACTGGGCTCATACAATAGAAAATTCTGGTGGGTTTTGTTAGTTTTTTTAATAATCTGACAAATTTCAGCTGTTTCCAGTACCCACGTGAACGACAGATTTATGGAGCTGGCAAGAACTTAAATTCTTCCTGCATCCCTCAGCAACACATCTGGCTGAAGTGCCCTAAGACTGCACTGTGGATGTCCATGAAGGAAACCAGTACAAAAATGTACTCAGTACACCCTAAATCCAACTTTTTTCATTTTTGTGCTGTCAACGTTTTGGATAAAATAGGAATTTGGATTATCTTTTTTCTCTTCTAAAGGCTTTTAAATTTTAGAAAGCGTTCTTCTGCAACAGGTTGAGCCTGTTTGGCAAAGCCCACAGGAAAGCCTGAAGTGTAAATAACTCGTGAATTTTCTGCAAGAGGCAAACGTGTCCCTTCTCCTCCCGCTGCACAAACACACGCTTAAAACCAGTGTCCCATGAGAGTTGCAGAGCCAATCCTGACCATTAGGAAAGTGCCAGGTGAGAGCCCTGAGAGCCCCACGGGGCAGGGGAATCCTGCTTTCCACTGTGAGCCCGAGCAGCCTGCTGGCAATTCCTGTCACACAGCACAGAGTGAGGCAAGTGTCCCGCATCCTGACGTTCTCCATTTGCTTTGTTTCTATCCTATTTCATTTTTGTTAGCAGGATTAGGATCTCCAGCTATAGGGATGCCATACACTCAGCAGTGTAAGAAAATGGTCCTTTTTCTCCTCCCCATTTTTGTGCCTGTGTTTTGTGGGGTTTTGGATTGTGGGTTTTTATTGGTTTCTTCTTCTTTTTCTTTTTTTTTTCCCCTTTGAAGGCTGAAAGAGCACAAACATGATTTTGCTTCACGAGTTTTCTCCCTAAGTGACAATCTAGTTGCTATCACTGCTGGGGGTGGGGGTTAAGGAAGTCTTTGACAAACCAACAGAAAACTCAGCTTGCTGCAAGACACGTTTTTGAGTGTTGAATCAATATTGCTGTGTTCTGCTGAGGTCCCTGGGAAAGGTAACGGAGCACGCATAAGGAAGGTGGTTCTGTAGAGATGCTGAATAGAAATAGCAAGAATAATATTTGGCAGAATAAAACTTTGTGGTTACTTTAGGTTTAATATTTGATGAGCAAAGTAAAAGAAGTGATTAGCAAGTAAAAGAAGAAGGCAGCCTGTGCATATACTATTTTATTTTGGGTACCAACTAGCTCAACAAATAAGACCATTTCTAGGGTTGAGATTTTACTCCCTTTTGAAATTAAATTCTAATTCAGGCAGTCCTGTAAATGCAGATGTAAAAAAACCTGCTTTATACCATGGATTGAATAACTGTACAGAGTGTAAGGTTGTTTGAAATAGCTTACACCTCTCCTGATTTTTTAAGGCATTAAGGTATAATCATTCCAACCCCATTCTTAGGGTCTGGATCCTAGGTTGATTTGAGTCTACCAGGGTCTGATCTCACTCGTGCTCAGGATGATGCAGTAGCCTTTTCAAATAGGAAGAAAAAAGTGGAAACAGAACCTATTCTAAGTCTGATGCCTGTCAGAGGCAGAGGGTTGGAAGCACCGTGGGCCACATTGGCACTGCTTTCCTCTCAGCGGCCCTGATGATTGGAAAACACAACTTTTTTTTTTTAATTAAGAGTTTATCTGATTACATGACCGTGAAAGCGGAATATTTTCAGAAATACTAGATGAACTTTCCATTCTACCTCTGGTAAGCAAAAGCAGCATCCTTCTTTTTTTTTTAGAGACTTGCACTGAATCACATCTACAATTTCCAGGATGCATATTCCTATTTACCCATCTTTAGAGCCTTTTGCTGTTGATACAAATAACACTGTGAGCATGGAAACACACCTCACACCCTTGAACTTCCTACCAGCAGCACCTACACGACATCTGTTTTATTGAACACACTCTAAAGTCAGAACATCCTGAAAAGTGAAGTAGCTTCAAAGCAAAGAAAGGAAGAGAATGAAGATCTAAATCTGAATGGAAAATACTCTTCGAAGTCTGCAGCTAACAGAACAAAGTAGATGGCATATTTAAATGATGTATTACTGAGAAAACCATTTATGATGGAAATTACTATCAGTGCATGGACAACAAAGTTTTATGCACAGGCATCAACACCTGAACATAAACCCAGAATTTCAGGTTGCACAGAAGGAGGAGGAGAATCTTTAGTTCTGATTAAATGCAGGGCAGGTAAGCACTTTAGCTAATGGATAATTTAAACATGTGTATGTCCCAAAAGGGCCAGGGAAAGGAAAGCTACAATAACATCAGCACTGAATCAATGAAATTTGACTGGTATCCATATAAAAAGTTGAAAAGCACTTTAATGTCAAGCCGTTGGTTTCTCTGAGCACCAAAACAGAGGAGGTGACAGCAAGAGTTTGGCTATTTTATTTCATAAGGAAAGAATGAAGAAAGCCAGAAAACTTCTTATACATTTAGCATTTGGACTACGAAACCCCCTACACAACAACCTCTTACCTTGCTGTGTGTCAACTTTCAAAATGAGAATGTTGCTAGAACCAGCTAAAAGGGGTGGATATGCCATTACATAATGAACTAGGGGATTATATCTTTACCACTGGCTTTTAAACCATTCATCAGAAGAAAAATTGCTCTAAAATATCATTAATCTGAGTGTTTTTAGGAAGCGTGACAAAAGGAAGGGACTTTGTGCACACCTGTTTCAGGCTTTTTCATGTTGTCCTCTAAGCATTGGATTGCTGCTGTAGTTAATAATGATATATTTATTCATTAACACATCAGCTATTTGATTTAATGCCTTCATTCCTCGATGGGCACGCCTTAATGATGTGATTAACAAATGTGATCAGGTTTTCTACCCTGCAAAAAAACCTGAGGTACCTCAAGTCAGGACCGCAGCTTCCGAAACTGCAGATTTTTTGGTGTGTTCTTTGCAGTTTGTCACAAACAAGGTGTGGTTATCCCACGCTGAGCTGGAAACGTTTCCTTCTGCTGAGAAGAGCTTTGTGCCCCTTCTTAGATTATTTACCGTGCATTTACAATCAAGCCACGTTTCAGGAGTCGCTGGACGGATTCAGGAAACCTCTCTTCTTCTTTTCCCAGGAGCTCTGGGGTTACAAATTGTCTGCCTGGAGTAATTACAGCTGTATTTACAAAAGGAATCCCACGGGGTGTTGTAGGAGCACTGTTGCCTTGTGTCTGCCTCCTTTCTCACCTGGCTTGGCCTGAGACACAGCAGTGGCAGAGCAAATCTCCAGCCTGGCATGAGAATCACCACAGCCCCATGTCTGACCCTCTCCTGTCTCATTAACAACATCAGATAAACAGCACAGATCTATTTTATATCTGCTCAGCAACGAACTCTGATTTGCCACCAATTCAACTCATTCTGAACATTAGATTACAGCAAAGGTCTCCTTTTAACAAAAAATACCAGGAGGCTATTGATTGCGATACCTAAAAAATGTGGACACTCCTTCAAAATCCTTTAAAGAATTTTAAAGTAATACTGTCTTGCTTCTCAAAACCATTTTATTTGCAAATATCCCAAGATGGGAGTTGCATTTTGCATTTCCCCTGTCCCAGTGTAACCTCTGGAGAAGCCCAGCACCTCAATCAGTACAATGCTCATCCCAGTTCACCCAGCTTCCCTCTCCACCCGACGTGCACATGTCTGTTGGTGTCTGGAGATGGGAACTACAGTAAATGTTTAATTATCATTTCATTAATAGCCATGCGAAGGGGTAACAACTGGCAGGCTGAAATCTTGCGTTTAGAGTTCTGCTGACTAGAAATTGAAATGGCAAATCGTCCCAGTCACTCTGTGAGTATTTACCCAAGAATGAGGAGGCAGGATTAGCGAGCGCACGAATAATTGCATGGAAATGATGCTGACGTGATTACTCACCATATTATAAAGGGAAATTATTTTGGCTCAAGGAAAGACAGCAGATGGTTGGGAAATAATCATAAAACTGTAATTACCAATGGGAGGAACACGTAGAGGGAAAAAAAAGTGAGGACAGAACGGGATGAGGAAGTTTGATTTAACTGGATGGCCATTAATTTCCATGAACAATGAGTATAAAGTTCTTGCAGCGATTGCTCTTAGTTAATTCTTTTCCGTGTTTTAATACTCAACTTTTTTCCTTGCCTAGTGACATTTGAATTTTAAGTAAACGGTGACAGAAAATGGAACTGCCATATGTGCTTGCTCTGACAAAAAAATGATCGATAGAATTTTTTTTTCTTTTCCAACAAACACATATGTTCTTACCTAGAGCTTTTTTTTTTCTCTTGAGATTGGATTATGAACTTCTTAACGTGGGTGTCAGACCATCTGTCAGACAGTGAAGTTTCCCTAGGTCTCAGTAATACCCCTTACACTTCAGACAATTCTTTTTTATAAGTATGATGCCATTTTTTGATTATTTTTTAAAGTCAACACTTAATAAAGGTGCATAACTCTAAATGGCACTCAGGTTATTCAGGTAACAGGGTGCTTCACAATAGCAGGGGAATGGATGCCAAGAGAGGCAGAAATCTGCAGCCTTGAGCTGCTAAAATACAACTCAGCAGTGTTTTGTCTTGATGTCTGGGAAAAAATGAGAGATTGACTTATTTTCTCATTTGAATGGAGCTCTGCAGAGACATTAAAACAGAGCAGCCAAGTTGTGAGGGCAGCGTATGTTGTTGGGTTTATTCATTCCTGTTAAGTTCCTGAAGTATCAATAAAATGGAAATTCATACGATTAAAGATTTTATCTTATATTAATTATCCAAGTATATACATGCACTTTGAGCCCGATCTCACCCAGTCTCAAACAAAAATGCCTATTATTTTATATAGATTTTTTAAAAACGTGTTATCTCTGAGATATATCTTCTGAGGTTTTTGGCTTTGGTGTAACAAATATGTCTACTTTGTGGGAAAAACGGAATTTATATTTAAAGAAACCCCTAAAAACACTAAATAGACTTTATTTTTTCAAGATGAAAGAAAAATGTACCATTTAGATCCAATTCTTACATGAAAGCTTCCATTTTGAAGTCAAAGCCTTTTAGCAGAAGTGCTTTGATTAGGTTTGCTGATGGATAATCAAGATAAATTCTTCATTCAAGATAAATTTCCCCTGCATCCAGCTGTCAGGAGTTTAGGGACACAAGTAAACCTTCCAAAGTCAGACTGGTGGGGATCACCTGAGGGTTTGGGATCTGCAGGACAGGACACCAACAGTGTGAAGGGATGAGACACAGCAGGAAGGAAGGATGCAGCACAGGAAATTTTCTGACACGAAATACAGTTTAGCCATCAGCCAAACGCAGAGCTGGAGCACTCGGAACTATTCCACAGCTCCAGAGAAATTTATGTATTTTTCTCCATGTTATCAAAAGTCACAGCTGACTTTTCCCCTGTATTTTGGTTTTTTAGATTGGATTGTCCTTTCTGCATTACTGTTTCTGATTAGATTGGGGGTTAGGATTCTATTTTTGACAATATTAAACTCCACTGGATGGATTCCCGTTATCTATAAAATCATAAAAGAAGAAAATAGCCGAGCCAGACACATCATTGTGTTGCCATAGAAACAAGAGACTCTGTCTGGCCTCCTCGTTCCTGACGTTTTGTACACAAAATCTCCAAACTTTGAGAATGTTTCCTGGTACCACACTGCCATTTTGTGGAAGGAAACTTAATTTCCAGCGGGATTGACAGGTATTGGCTCTCACCCCATTTTAGGATAGACAGCACCATGTGACAGTGGGAGATGACAAGGGAGATAAGGATCCCTAGGGGAAAAAACCCTCCAGAAATTTACAGGCATAAAAAATAAACACACAGGCTGTAGTGGCACCTTTGGAACAAAATGTTGCCTTGCAAGAATAAAAATAACTGCTTTATAGAACAACACATCGAGGGGAAAGCAACAGAAATCTTTGCAGGCCATCATTATTTTAAATTCCTGGGATGCATATCATGGAAAAACTCAAGTTAATATGACTTTTAATGCTCCAATTGTTAATCCACGTTCATAAAAGGTTACATTAGAAAGATCAGAGCTACCAGAACATCGTATTTTTGTTTTTTCTTGATTTATCTTTTTGCAGGAGTGGGCACCATAGAAAGCCTAGAAAGTTCTGGGAGTATTAATCGTTAATTCAAAGCTTATGTCTAACTAGATCTATCGAAAATCTAAACCCAGAAATATTATTTTTTCATGTTTGCACTCCTGTTCCCTTCTGAGGCTGTGAAACCTGAGTTTTTTAAAGAGGAAGAATTTTCATTATCACTGCAAAACACCCTGTGAGGAAGCATTTTTGTCACACAGCTATGAGAAAATATATCATCCAAAAAAAAAGAGGAAGTAAATCTGAAGATTTTTACTTTAATTGAAGTACTTTCCTTTCTGCTACATGCAATGTTTTTTTCCTCTGATAAATGGCTTCTTTATGCCTTTGTTACATTTCCTCAGAATGCTTTCACTTTAAAGAAGTTAGTTTCTAAGAAAATCAGCTTGAATTTAAGCACGTTTTTTAGTTTTAGGACTTCAAGATTTATTTTTTATTGTAATTAATGTAAGGAAAATATCACTATTGTGATAAAGAAAGAGGGTTTCACATTTACATCTGCCTGTGTATTATATAAATTCAGGTCCTGATTATGTCTTGCAAGAGTCATTCTGTCTCCTGTGATATAGGGTTTAAATGCCAATCCACGTGGGCTGCTTTCCTCCACTTCCTCCTGCAGTTTCACCAAAAGAGCTCATTTTTAACTATTAGAATTTGTTTCCCATTCCTGAAAGCTTTAACCCAAAAATGTCCTGAATTAGCTCTCACTGCTTTTCAGTGGATTTCACTGTGGGCCCTGCAGAATTTGTGTTCATCCATTCAGATGAGGTCAGCTTCTGGAGAAATAATGAGCTACCAGATGTTACCAAGCAATCACAGGAACACAGAGATTTCTGTGCATTCGTTAAGCTTGGTCAGATTTCGAGGAGTTTTTCGACTCATTGATTGTCAAGCCATTTTTCCAAAGGATGGCAACACAAGCCCTCAATCAATAAGCAGCTATTAGAACGTTCTAAACACCAGTAAAACATTGTATTTTCCTCTTGCTTGGCGTGAAAATTTCAGTCTGCATACTTAGCATGCAGGGGTTTAAGTTTAGACAAGACATACCTCAAATAAAATCTTTTTAAAATATTCCCAGAGTGCCTGTTGAAGGCAAATTATGGCCCATACAATACAGCATTACAACTTCCATTCTCATAACAGCGTGGCTGGAGTTGGAGAGAGCCACTTAGGGAATTTAAAAAATTCTTTCAAGCATCTCAAAATTTAAATCAACTCGTCTGTCTAGAGAAAAGCACATCATAACTCTTCAGGAAAAAACAAAAAAGGTGTTTTCTTTTAGGATAACATAAATCCAATGAGGTGTCAAATATAACCAGGTTTCACTCATTACGATGGTGAGCCACTGAGAATGAATTTGCAACTCAGACAATTCATCAGCCTGTTCCTCGTTTCAATTCTTCATGCCTTAGCTGCCAGCAGTTTTATTTCCTTTTATTTTTCGTTGTTCACGATGACTTGTTATCAATGAGATGGGCTTGTGCAAATGTCATTATTCCTTTGCTGGAAGTTTCGCTTCCCTGGCTGCAGCTGCTGTTGATGGGAAGGATGTAATTGAGAATTCAGAGTAGGTCAGGCACAGTGACGTTGCTGCTGGTTTGGGTTTGGGGTTTTTGGCTGACTGCTTTGGGTTTTTGGCTGATTTCCCAGCCACGTCCCAAGTCGTGTTCACACCACTGTGGTCAGAGACCTGCTGCTGCTGCAAGCTATTAGCTGCAATCAACAACATGAGATATTTTTCCCTCAAGAATCCCTAAAAGTTCATTAAAGTTCACTTCAGGCAATAGCTGGGCTCTCCCTTAGCACTGTATTTATATTTTAGTTTTAAAGTTATTCTTTTTGAGCTCTTCATACTGTCCAGTTCACTCTATGGAGTGATGCTGTTACTTTTTATGACAAGAGTTAACTCCACTCACATTTTTTATTGACAGAAACTTAAAGGTAGTTCACCCACAGGCACACCATAAGGTGTTCAATGAGTTAAATGCAGCTGTGGAAGGATATAAAAACTTGGAAGGCAAGAAAATGCACAAATTTTACTATTGAAAAGTACAGAGGAAGTGGAAACCAGATAAATGCAGTATTCACCTAGGAGAAAATGTCTAACAAGTATGCATGAAAAACAAGCATTATAAGGAACATAAGAAGCAGCAATAAATAATAATCTTCCTTATTTCTATATAACCCTCTGTTGACTCTTAGTCAAACAAGAAAAAATTATCCATGCGTGATTTATTTTTCAAATCATTGGGTGGAGCAGTGTTTATGAGCAATTTGTATAACCAAATATCAATGGCATCCAGTGCAGAGATGATTAAAGGACTATGAGATGAGCTGTTCTTATCCCTTTGGGGACAACAGCAAATAAAATTTAGACAATGCCCATTACAGCTGGTTAATTGCAGTTCCTCTGTATTTTGCTCTTCTGAATGCCATTTAAACCCAAACACAAGCGTGCATGCTCAGATGTGGGGTTTTGTTGGCTTTTTTTAATCCCAGTTGGGTAAATTGATAAACTGAGGATTCGATAAATTGAGCAACAGAATAATTTACTCCTGTCTATTGTATATTTTTATAAATTACATTCTGATACCAATATCACCTATTTATGGGCAGCTATTTATTTATTTACTGGATGGCAAGCCAGGAAATAACTTCACCCCTCTTAATGGGACAGCACAAGGGTTACATCAACTGAAAATGAGCAACCAACCTCAGAATTTACTCACCTAATGCAAAACTAAGCTTTTTTGACTTCGTAGTATTTTAAAATAAAGGCACAATTTCAAATATTTTAGGTGGATGGATAGGAACCGGTGGAAATTTTCCGACGAATTTCAGTTTGCGAGCTCTGAGGAATTTGGTGTGGTACTTGTGAATAGTTCTATCAATCCCTAATAAGATGTTCTAGGAAGATTAATTCACGGAATTAATTTAAAGACGTTGTCAGGTCTCCAGCCTGCAGGGCTGTGGGCGTTTCATTATTTTTCATCTGAAGCCTCTCTGTTATCAAAGCTGAAAGGTGCATTGATTTGAATCTTCCCCTCTCAACGCTGATTAAAATTTCGTAGAGACCAGCACTCGGTGCTGCTGCTGGACACACAGCAAACTCCTGGATCCAGGGGAAAACTGGGGGAGGATTTCTGTTTGGGTTTGGTGTGTCCACTCCGAGGCAGTGAATGAGACAGGAGCTGGCCCAGAGCATCCCTGGGTGGGTTCATGTCCTAGGGACACACGGAACGGATCCTCTCTGGAGCGTGTGGGTTTCCCAAACACCCAAACAAACACCACAGGCTCCGAACGAGCGCGTTCCAGCCCTACAAAAGTGTGGCACTCCCTGCAGGAAGTGAAGGCAGCTCTGTGGGAAGGTCATTTAAGACATATTTCAGCACATATCAACACTATCTGACACGCTTTTAAAAATGTAACTGCCATAAACTGCTTAATTATTTGAACCTTGGCACTCACAATAAATAACTGCAGCGGACTGTCTCAGAATTAAAACATGATACAAGGGAATAAGCAGCTTGGTTTTATCAAAATCTCAGGCAACAATTAGACAGGGAGATAGAAAGATCTTTTTTTTCCTCCAGATCAAGGCCACAAATCCACTCTGTACATCTGTTTCTTTTTCCCCCAACAGTCTCCACACAAATGTCTCCAAAACAAATCACTCCAAATGTAGGTAGAACAACAAGGGACTGATTTCCAATATAGCCTATAAATATTTTTTAATATAGGTCGTATTAAAAGAAAAATGCCAGCTTTAGTTGTGGCTTATGTGCACGTATATTATCTACATATGCAGCTTAGAGAGAAATAGATAATTCACATAGATGAATTGGTAAATTAATTTCTCTAATTCTGCAGACAGACAGATATACAGATCAATTACATAAATCCTAAAAAAAGAGATTAATTCTGTCAGATTTTCTGAAAATCTTAAAAAGATTTCTCAAATAACGTATTTATTTTATAGGATATCACAAAAAAAAAAGTCTGCTTGAAACTTTGGGATTCTAAAGATCTACTCCATTTACTTTGAATTTAATGCAAATGTTGTAATTTTCTTCTATTTTCAGTGAAGAGAAACGAAGCAAGTAACAGAAAATCAATTTCAACTAGATGTAAGTAAATTATAATTTACTTTAAAAGTGCATCTTTGGTTGAACAGCATCTTTGTGGGTTTGAGGTTGAGTTCAGTAAATAACAGCCAAAAAAAGGAGACAAATCTAAGTGTTTTCTTTTCAAATTTACCTAATTCATGCATTCTCTTTTAAGTACTGTAAAGGAGTTTAGAAGAAAAAAGAAGCTGGAAATAGAGCAAGACCTTTCTGTTCTCCAGGAACAGAACATGGGGTTGTTGGTTGTATTTTTATGCATTTAATAATGTTACTAATAGCTATTTTAGTATGTAAACACCTCAGGAACTGAATTAGGTGTTTACAGCCCAATAAATCGAGCTGTTTAGCAGTGAAGAATGAGATGAGGAGATGGAGTTATTTTATTTCATGTCAGAAGACAGCAAGGAGTTCCAATTCTGACCTAGGACATTCTCTATCTAACAACATCTAGAAACATCACACGACTCAGTGATCTAAATGTGGAGGCTCTTTTAAGGAAGAAAAGTTTTATGGGCACAGGAACAGCAGCAAATTACAGTAAAATAAGAAAAAAAAAGCAAAAGTTAAAAATTTATGTAAAATGAAAGTAAAATGAGAAGCAAACCAACACAGAAAGCCCAAATAGACACATCTGTGGCTTGGCTCCCAATTCCCAAATGCTGTAATGGAAACTTATTGATCAGAGCAAATCCCCTGCAGGATCGAAACGTACACCAAACATCTCGTGTCAAATGGTGACAGAAGAATTCTGGAAGACTGAAAGAGCTTTTATTCAAGAATAAAGGAAAGAAAGTGCAGCTGAGTGTGTCAGCATTTTCCCCTCCAGCTTGTATGATCTGTCAACTCAAACTTAGTTTGGATCGGAACAGTTTTTCTTTTCCCATCAACTTTCTATGGATTTCTCTTTGATTTCTGGAACAGCTTAAGTCCCATTATCTCTAACGATGCTAAAAACCCTTACTTGGGAATATGCTGTCCCATTTCCTGCTGTCCTCCATGCAAGCCAGGAAAAACAGCCCTAACACCTTTGTAGCCAGAGAAAAGATATCCCAGGTGTGCAAAACTTGGAATGGAAAGAGTTTGGTGAGATGATTTTAGGGGATGATGAGGTAACCGTGCTAAATTAAAAACTTTGGATTAAATACTAATATCCATCAGGATTATAAAGGAATAGGCCTCATTTTCTGCTGAGCTTCACAAGTGCTTACTGGAGCGTTCTCAGGTAATTTTGAAATAAATGGAAAAGAGCTGCTTAAATGGGTGAGGAAGAGATCTGTCAGGTCTGGGCAGAGCCCTGAGGCCCTGGGCAGCCACAGGACCATGGCTGCTCCCACAAACAGCCCAGAGAGGGGAAATGGAACAGGAGACACAATGAGGAAGGAAAGCATCGTTTTCTAAACTTCAAATAGTTCAGAATTGCAGTAAAGAAAAACACCTTTCACTTCAAGGTACATTGGTTGCAACTAAGAATGGACCGAGGCAGTGAAAATGTTGGGAAGCAAAAGGGTTTTTGCGTCAAAGGAAAAAAAATAAAATGAGAGAGAAGTAAGGAAATTCTTGTGTATAGTTCAGAAAAAGCTAACCTCTTTAGATGTCAGGTACCCTCACCGTGCTGCTTACCAAGATAAAACACCTTGAATTTTTACACTGAAATATATTTCCTGTAGGTTGACCTACTAAACTTTAAATTTACATACTGGAGAATAATTTCCATGCTGTATGGGATCCGTGTTTGTATTTACCATTGTTAGGCTGTGTATGTACATGGAATTTCAGATTCCACAGTGTTGCATAGGGCCACGTGCTTCCCTGGTTTACAGGGAATACAAAAGAGTGATGAGACACAAGAATTACAATGCAAATACTTCTTTTGTGCCTCAATAGTGATGTCCAAATTTGAAATAAAAGGAATTAAGGAGTAACAAAAAGAAAAAGAAAAGATGGCATATATTTTGGGAAAGGGAATTCGAGGTAAAATTTTAAAAGGTACTTGCTCCCGGCGAATTTGATGCATATTAATTTTAAAAGTCTTGCCTTCCTTATCCCAAATTTTTCTGTCACGGCTTGTTTATTTTACAGGTGCCCGATATGCAGATTTGGATACCAGTGGTACTATCTGGTTTTGATGTATTTTATCCTCCATACTGCCAAAGGCCAATGATTTGCAGCTGGGTATGAAAATAAAATTTGACTCTGCCTGAAACATGGCTGTGAGGAAGGGAGCAATGAGCTGTGCACTTGTTTATACAAGAAAGATAAGAAAAACCACTTTGATTTGACAGCATGCTGCAGACTGATACCAGTGTGCTCAAGGAAGAATGCACTCCCCGCGAGTTCTTTACAGTCGGAATTCCAGACACACGACTTGGTGATTCAAATATGAGCAACAGCAAAATGTTTTATTACTCGGTCTGGCACTCATCCTTCTCATGCTACCAGCGATGCTCTTTGAGTTAGGCAGCCGTAAAACTGGTTCACAAATATTGCCCAAAGCTGTCTCCTACATGGAAAAACTCAGGAGACTTTTCTGCACGCTGGTGCCCTGAATTAAGAAACTGAACTAAGGATAATGAAGATGAGTGATAGGAAGAAAAATAAAAATGGAAAACAGTGACAAAGAGCGGGCACATACAGGAACTGGGGAGAGGATCCATGAAAAACAGACAGTGACGTTTGGCAGGATGTTGTTTCCACTTTATATCGCACTGGGAGATGACAATATGCTAAATTGTAATTAACAGAAAGCATTTCAGAAAATTACTTGCTGTCATTTTATCCTTCCTGCTTAGGGCTGACAGCTTGTCTCAGTCCCTACTGTAATTTCTTGTATCTGAACTCATATCTGAAGCTAAATAACTCTCCCTGGGGGGACACTTCATGCCCGCTTGGATCGGTGCTTCTTCTCCACGAGCAGAAGAAAAGCTCCCAATTATATTTTCCCCCTTATCTCTGGTGGCACCAGGAAAGGCCATTTAACCCCGTGATGGATGCCCGAGAGGTGCCCAGCCAGGACCTTCCTCCCACCTTCTTGTGGGTGACCGGAGTGGAAACAGCAGGGCTCAGCACCAGCTGCTCAAATGCAGCAGGAATTGGCATCCTGAGTGAGGAGAGGAGGGGCTGCAGCGTCCCTCGCTGGTCTGGGGAGCTGGGGCAGGAGCCAACAGCCCCCGGGGCAGACTGGGATCATGAGGTAAACTTTGGAGTGAGAGCAGGCTGGACTTCCCAACTTTGGACACTTCACACCTCCACAAAAAATTAGTATCGTGCATTTTATAATTATTGTGAAGCGCACTTGTCGCAATGACGGACACGGCCCGGGGAGGAAGGAGAGAACCGAACTCAGGAGTGACTAGATAGAAATGCCCCTCTTTATTTACATACAGTAGAGTTTTATACTCAGAATTACAGGAAAGCCATTGGATCTTAGCTGACCACCCACCAGGGCTATTGGCTAGATCCAGAACACACACGTTTGCTAAAGAGACCATGGTTGCAATAACAATGTTCAAAAAACATCTCACAGGTGCATGATAAGCAAGTTATTTACAAAAGCCCGCTAGCTGTTTTGCAGCTAGTTCCGTGAGAAAGTAAGAATGCTCACGGACACAGGCAGACACTGAAAAATCTCTCTGCCACCAAGCTTTCAGCATCCACACGCACTCGGGAGGGTTTTTGTGCTGTGCTTATTACAGCACATTGTAATGCCATTTTGGCATTACTTTCACAGCCTATTATCCATTACATACATAACCAAGGATTATACAAAAAAAGAGGATATTCATGACTTTTAGTCAGTTCTTGATTAGTAAGACGGTTGTGCTATGCAGAATGATAGGCAAAATGTTTATCCGGAGCAGCCATTATCCAATACTTGCACAGCTCTAATCTAAATTCCAAGAAGGACAATCCGCTATAGAAAATGGGAAATTAACCACAGTTAAAGGATATTGAAAACTTTGTCTGCTTGTAAAGCTTAGATCATATCTTTAAGTGGAATCATAAAGCAGGACACCATGTCAAAATATGTTAAAAAAATATTGTTTAAAAAGCCAAAAATCAACCACTATCTGTAAAGTGAAGGGTTAGGAGAACCCCTGCAGAGCATTTGAAAGCAAAAATACCAAGATTTATTCTCTTTGATGCTACGGAAAGGTGAGAACTGCCATCTAGAAAATGTAAGAATTGACTGGAAAAACATGTGGAGGATGTTGCAGAAACATTTGCAGGCATGTCTGTAAAAGAATATGCCTTAGAAAGCATCTGAAGTTGTTCACACTCAGATTTTTGTGAAGTTTCTCAGGGCTGTATAAAATTAGGAATTATGATCGGGGCAACGCACTGTAATTAGCATCCATTTTTGTGATGTAATATATTCAAGATGACGAGTAGAGACTTTGGAGCAGGAGATCCTCTCTCCATCTTTCTGTGAACAAAGCACCAACTCCTCTCCTGTCAATGCCAAAGCCTCCCAAGCAGCCACAGCAGCCAATTCCAGGTGGTATTGTTCACTTTGACAACAGAAACACCAGATAAAAGTGTTGCTTTAGGGAAGTGACTGAAGTTGGAGTGAAAAAATAAGTGGCTTGCTTCAGGTGGAGAACTCATCACAGCAGAACAGTGGAAACTTTCCATTTTAAAGTCTTAATTTGGAGTGACTGGAAAGAAGGCAACAAGGAAAAAAGTGCTATCCACAGGTATGACATGGCAAACACGACCAAACCCAAATCCTGGGAACTTCCAGGATAAGACCATAAATGAGGAATGCCATTACATCGCATTACACAGCCCAAGAAAGCCTGACCTGCAGTTCCTGTGCAGAGCCTACAACCTGTCTCAGGGTTAAAATATATTCCAGTGTTGGAAAATCCATCTTATGTTCAGCTAAGCTGCTCTCAAGGTTAGTGACAGTGCTGAAGTCTTTTCCAAAACCATTCCCTTGTCATGAGTTTCCTTAGCTTCCATGCTATGAGGGATTTCTTCCTTTGATACTTTGGTGTTGGCTTTCTTTTTTCGTTTGTTTGTTGGGTTGGTTTTTTTGCCAGATTAAAGAGGGATCAGCTATCAGAAATCTTTTCACTATTTAAGCTGAGTTCACCTCTTAACCTTTATTTTCTTTTTTTTTTTTTTCAGAGGGGAAAGGGATAAAGTGAATAGCTTAAGTCCTAAGCTGCTTAAGAGTTTCTAAGCCCCTTTAGGGTAGGGGATGTTTTCTAAAAACTGAACTCTCTTGCAGGTTTGTTGTTGCTTTTTTTTTTTCAACTAACCTTCAGGTTTTCACATACTTTCTGAAATACAGATGACAAAATCAGCCACGGTGTTTCACTAACTGCTTCCAGGAAACAGGAAATAGGACTATCTGTTCTGTACAGTCTTGCAGTAAACAAATTGCCCTGCTTCTCCAAGGACTTAATTTACTGTCAGCTCATTGGGTGATCCCTTTTACTGGGTTCTCATCTTTAGTCACTCCTTGAAAGTCTCACTCATTTGGGCTTGGATAATGAGTATTAACTTCTGGCCAAGTGTAGATGAGTTACCCAGGAACCACCACCCCTGCTCTGACACATCCCCTGAAGAGCCACCTGGAAATTCAAGAGCATCCTGAAGGAGTTTTCTCCTCTTTTCTGCTGAGTGCTGGGGAGCCCAGAGGCAGGATCCTGGGAAGCAAATTCCTGCCCCACTTGGTGAAACAACCGTGGTTATGTCACAGCAGCACCAGGACCAGGAGGCCAGCACGGAGTGTTTCAGATTGGCATTTTAAAGAATTAGTCCTTTAAGAGTTTTTTGCTGGTGGATGAGCGTTTGCTGTATCAGTGCGCTGCACAGAGCGTGAGACGGGATGCCAAAAATGCTGCTACTGCTTTCAGAATAGCATAACATATTTGGGAAAGCACTGAAAAAACATCACTGTTTATGTGTGGAAGGCACAATCTCCACGGGACAGTCCTGCTGGCACAGTTAGCCAACCACAGCACGTGAAAAATGAAGAGATGCTAAAGAGGAAAGAAAGCGAGAAGCAGATGCTGGAAAACAAAAGCGAAAACAAACAGCAAACCAAACAAACATCCACCACCACAAAAAAAAAAAAGTTGAGAAACTCATCGAACTCATCTATCAACAAATTTTTAGGTTGTTTCTTTCCCCAACACAAAGCTCTTGAGACAGACAATTCCCTACTTACTTACACATTCAGAGGTTGCCAGGCCGGCCACTGCGCTTTGGCCTTGATGACTGTTAGAACCTCATCGCTCTGAAAAGAGACAAAGGACAGTTTTACAATGAGAACAACATCTTTTACAGCAGAAAAAAGTACAAGGCACTAGATCAAACTGTGACTGTGAGCTTTAAACACCAGCAGCAGCTTGCAGACGATGGTGGTTTTTGCATCGTGAGCTAAGGAAAAGCTTCTACCAGCAATTCGCCAGGTTGATACAAAGCAAAGACAGAAAAATTGCTTTTAATACATCACAGATCTACAGAAAAAAACTAGAGGCTGCTGCTCTAGGCACCCCAGCACACCCTGTGAGCGTGTATGATGTGTTATTTATTATCCTTACGTATGGAAGGACGCATGGAAGGATGTGAAGGCTCCACGGTGGACGCACTGCATTGGCAGCACGCTCTCTTTGCTCTCCATTTATGCATGTGAAAATCACAGGGTGAAAGGTAGCAGCCATCTGTGGGAGCCCACAAAACGCTGCGCAAAGATTATTTCCTAAAGTCTGTTGCAATCCTTGCATCAGCACTTTTAAACTTTATATTGCTACGATAAACTCGGGACAAAGGCAGGAGACCATTAACAAGGCTCGGATGCCCAAAAGACATTTATCACACTTCTTCAGAAGCATTTTCCCCATCTCCCTTAGGAATCCTCACCAGTAATTCACCTGGAGGGACACGAAGCTCATCATTCACTCCCATGACTTCTACTGTCTTTTAAAAATATTTCCCAATTAGGGCAAGGAACCCACTTCACATATTACCGGTAATTGGCACTTCCAGCAGAGCTGACTTTTCAGTTTAGTGATAACAGAGCCATTTCTTGCTTGATAGCAGCAGTCCTGACACCCCAGACCAGCCCCAGTCCCTACACACCCCAGTTCAAACAAAACAGGTTTCACTGGTTGTTTCTACCACTCTCAGTATTCTCTTTTTACCAAAGCAAGGGCATTACAGAGCTGATGGGCTCTTTCTGTGACACATGAGGCTTTCAGCCTCAGGAATGTACACATGGCATGACCTTTCCCTCAACCTGAGTGGATGGAAAAGCCGCCACTTTTATTGGAAAATCTGTATTGGAAAATCTATTCTTTGGAAATCTGTATTTATACACAGATGCCTGGACAAATCCTATACTACATGAGGTGTCCTGAGCTAAGACAGCTGAAAATCTGACTCTACAAAGGCAAGGAAGTACAAAGATATTTTATCATGCTCCCACACTACTGATACAGTTAGAAAAAAGAGAATTTTGTGGTGGCAGGGAGCAGCCAAACAGCAGGCAGTAGAAGAGACAGTTTTGCACTCAAAGTGGTTCAAAAAGAAACTGATTCAATGAGTGAAGTTAAAAGTTTGGAGTTAAAAGACATCGTCTGCCTCTGACAATGGAATTTGCATTCATTTTTTATTTTTCTTGTTTCAATATCCTAAAACTTTCCAGCCAGGTGTATCTTCATTTACTTGCCTTGAGAAGAGATTTGCATTCAAAATTACTAACTGTGCATTTTACATCCCAACGAAAGTCTGTCATGAGCATAGATGGTTACGTCTATTAAAGTAATACACTGCTTATCTAACAGCAGGCAGTAATTATGCCACTAGTATCAAAATCAGTCATGTCTGAAAGCATTTCAACACGTGCTATTGGAACTAAAAATGCACACCAAAAGCAGCTGAGCAATGAGGAATAGCTCAGCAGTAAGTGCAGAGGGAAGGAAATAAGGAATTTGGTGGATTCAGACATCCCTGCAATTTCAAGGGAGGTGAAAATTCAGATGCAAGCACTGAATTCATGGACATCTCCCGAATCAAAATTTTAAAAAAAAGAAAAGCACGAGAGAATCTGGTGTTCTGTTGAGCCTGGAATGAAAATACACATTTTTCATGCCTAGAGCTCCTCAACAATTACATAGGATTCAATTTAAGTCGTTACTATCCCACGCTGATATTCCAGCTATGCAGGTGTCTCCATCATGCCCATTTCCAACATTTCTGGGCAGGTCTGGCTGCCAGGCTTGGGGATCCCAGTCCCACTTGTGTTGCCACTGTCCTGCATCTCCCCAGCCTCCTGCAGGGACCCTCAGGTTGGGGAGCTCCTCCAGAGAGCTGTGACCTTCCTCTGCCTCCA
This sequence comes from Melanocharis versteri, assembly GCA_013397845.1. NCBI lineage: Eukaryota > Metazoa > Chordata > Aves > Passeriformes > Melanocharitidae > Melanocharis > Melanocharis versteri. The sequence goes on from VZTG01006519.1 coordinate 340,994, forward strand.
GACCCTCCAGATTTTTCAGGATAAGCATGATAAATTTAAACAGCCCAGGGAAACTGATGTTATCCACCACACGAGCTCACAGCCTTGTGAACAATCCACAGAGCAATCTGTGGAAAAGGCGCTGTGCTTGGATCTGCTGGCCAATCTCTTCAGCTATAATCATTGGCAGATGGTGGAAGCTGAGAGGATATGAAATGCCTGAAGAGAAACCCACAAATTAGTAATAAATAACCAGTTGATGTAACCCAACCGCCTTGAATAACCCAACTGCATAGACTTTACTGTAGAGGCATAAAACATCACATTTTTTTTAATATAATAAAAATAGAATATAATTTTAATAACATTTTCTCAGTGCTTGCTGTCCTACATTTGAAACCATTTTACTCCTCATATCCACAAAGTTTTCCTTTAATTTTTGAAGTAAAGAAACTCTCAAATTCCCATCAAAATATGGAAAAGAGAACTAGGCTGTTTCACTGTAGTATGTTGCAAGTTGTCTTGTCATCAATTTTGTGCTTTTCTTGGAAGAAATGATTCAAAGTAATGAAACTCTTACATTTTGGCAGAGAAAATGAGATTGTTTGCAAAATGATGGAGTGTCAAAATGTTTCACTGTCAGAAGAAGTTAAAGAGAAGGGCACCAGCTCTTGCTTGGAGCTGATGAAAATCCCTCAAGTGTGGTTAGACATAATCACTGACAAAGCTTGGTGTAAAGTCCTCCTCCTGAAGCTGCTTCTGCAATTTCAGTTATTTGTACAATCATAGGATTCCAGCTTCCATTCGAAGTAGAATGCTTGAAACTTGCTCAAGGAGTCCAGTGGAGCCAAAGCGTTTTCCAGATTAACTTCAATTTAATTTGGATTGTGGCCTAAATTAAAACATGCAAGAATTGCAAACAACTCTGCTTTTCTCCACACCCACTTTCTACACTGGTGTGCGAGCTGGGGCTGAGTGTTTGACTCAATAACTGGTCCCTGTGAAAGTACTGTTCTCCCCAAAGCCCCAGTGGCATGATTTTAACAGGCTGACAATGCCATTCTGATACTGACAGCCTTACTGACGCTCTGAAGTTGGTAAAAATTAATCCTCTGCTTTACATCCATTTGTTCCTGCGATGTACAAATGAACGCTCATGCAGAATAAAGTAATTAAATGGCAACCCACAGAACCCTGTGGTATAAAACCAGTGCTAAGTTAAAACCTTTCACTGTGCACCTACAAAAGATTAAAAACGTTTCCTCACTTCAAGAACAGAAAGTGGGACATGGCTCAAAAAGGCAGAATTAAAGATAGAACTTGATTTGAAGTCTTTCTCAACCAAGGGGACTTAAGCCAACATGTTTGAAGGGTAACATCCATTAAAAAGTAATGAAAGCTTTCAGCGAAGGTTTTAAGTATCATCTGAATACCTTTAGGAAAAAAGAGAGATTAGTAGGATCTAGAAAGCCCTGCAAGTTATCCCATGTGCTCCCGCTACTTTTTGGTAACCAACATGATTAGCATCTATTCCATACTATTTCCAAGCTATTTTTATAAGTTTTATTACTGTTTTGATTTTAGGTGTTCCAAATAACTTTAGAAACTACTACTGTGCAGATCACTTAGCGCTTTGTAATAATGATATGATTTGGTTCAGCTAAACAAATTATTGTGTTATCTGACATCAGAATCAGAGTCGATGAACTGTGGGAATGAAAAACACCTGGTTTGGGCCAGAGCTCAATTTCTCTCATTTCAAACTGCTGCTGCTTGGCCTTCATTCCATTGTTTTGGAACAGAAAACATTAAATTCCTTCCACAACACTCCTCACACTGTCTGAATGTCTTTCTATCCACAGTGGATTCATTTCCACAAAACTCCTAAAAAGTAGAAAAAGCAACATTATCTTCCGTGCCCAGATGATGAATTGAACGTCTTCTGGAAACAAACCTACACATCTGAGTTCTAAGATAGCATCTTCCCCTGCAGGATCCTCCTTCCCCTCAAAAACAATTTGTTATTAAAGGAGAAAGAGATAAAGTGAGCAGGAAAAAGTGTATTGCACAGTTCTGTGGGGAACCAAATGCTGTAAAAATTAGAATGATGTAGTGCTTTGGAGGGAGAGTTGGGTGCTCTCAAAATCTGATCGGTCTTCTATGATTGGTATAAATTGTCCTTATTCCACCTCTGCTGTGTGCAGACACACAGAAGTCACAAAGAATAAAAACCCAATCTTGCCTTTAAAGTATTTTCTAATGCAAAAATACCTGGTTAATTAATGCCCAAAAAAGTATGGATTTCCGTCGTATATCACTCAAAGTGTGGCGTGTTTTCTCCTGTTGATAAAATCTGTAGAAATCTTTCCTGCCTCAGTTTTGCAGATGTATTTGAATGAAAAGGGACACTGCTGTAGGCTCATTACTGAAATTCAGAAAACTTTAAAAGGAAAAGGAAGTAGGTGTCTTTTCTGTGATAACAAAATATTTCTGTGATAAAAGCAGTAATAAGATGCAGTTCAACATGTGGAGATGTTTTCAGGAAAGAATGTACAACAACTGTTTTTTTCCAGTTCTTAAAAAAGAGCATTTTTGAAAAGGTGATGCTTTTAGTCACAAATTGCTTTGAGAGGGAAAGACGCCCATAATTAAAGACAAAGACTTATTTTTATCATTTGACGACAACTAAATTCTGTTTAAATCTATGACAGACTGTATTTAAAGCCAGTAGCACAGGTTTGGAATTATCCTAAGCAACAGCAAAAATGCATTTCAGCCAGTGGAATTATACCAGGATTGTGTTTGTCCATTTTACTTTGACTTCTCTGTGTTTATGACAGCAATTTTGTGGCAGCTGAAGAAACCACACATATTATAAGCTATATAAACATGCCTGAATGGAATTCATTATTTGATCATGGTACCTACAAATTCAATATTTCCCTGTACAAATAGCTGTTTCTTTAATTAAAAAGTCTTGTTTATTTTCTTTGAAAAATAGGTAATGTCATTTCAGGGAATGCAAAATCTGAGTTTTTCAGTTCACCACTTATGAAAGTCTGAGGGAATTTGCAGGCTTTTAATAATAACCAGTCAACTACTAAACACAATTTTGGGCTTGAGATAGATAAAGAAATACTGCCGGGGTGAAACTGAATAAAAACAGAAGGAAAGTTGAGCTTATAAATCCGTTTCTGAACTGTTACTGCCTGGAAATATCTCTGCTTCAGGAGAGCAAATAGCCCAGCACCTCAGACAGTCCCAGCTTAGCTGCTGTGCTGTACAGGAAAGCTTTCCTGAATTGGATTCTTAGCAATTTTGTATTCATTTTTACAAAGAAAAAACCTCTCTGTCAGGTAATCAGCATGAGAATTTTCCCCAAATGTGGGCATCGCCCGTATTTCCCAGAAAATATGGAAATATGCGTTAAAGCTTCACCATTTCAAGATGGTGATTGCACAGATGTCAGCTGACATTGCGTGTTTAAAAAAAAAAAAAAAAAAGGCTTTCTAAAGGTATTGTAGGAATCGTAATTCCTGGCTTTTTAAAAAGTTACCAGGATGGGATGCAAAAAGAAGTGTGCTCATTGTTAATTCAAGTTTACATCCCAAAAGCACGGATCCACTTTGCATTAACAGCCCTCTGCATCACCTGTACCCCAGGGCTTCCTTTCACTGAGGTGGAGCTTTCAGGAGGTGAGTGGAGGCTGAAATTGATAACAGAGCTGTTGCTAATGGCAACACTGAAAATCGGATGCACTGGTTTATTTCCACGGGGGTGCAGTTACATAATCTGGGGCGTTCCCAATAAAGCCATAATTCATGTTTTGCACAGTACAAAGCTTAGCAGCGTGTGTTAACAAGCCCTAGGTATGCTCTGAGAATCTGAGCTCTCATTTTCTCTGCCTGAGCAGATTCCTTAGGAAGGAGCCTCCCCCAGGAATCCAGCTCTTGATTGTGTGTTGATTTTCTGCTGTACATTTTGCTTCATTCTGCATCGAACGCTTTGCTGTCTCTAGGACTACAGAAACACTTTGGGATCCTAAATTACTTTGCCAAACCCAAGGGAAAATCTTTTTACTACAGTTCACAATGGCTACTTTTTAAAGCAAGGGATCAAACTAGAATTTGAAGCTGACCTTAAGTGGTGCAACTCCCACCCTCTGCTTAATAGGTTTATCCAACACACACCCTTTTGACCTCCTTTTGTCTTAACTTTCCCAATTCCATTGATTCTTTAGACTATCCTAGCCTTTAAACCTAAGTGCTATAAAGCTGCTGTTATTTTAAACTCTGAAAAGATTGGACACCAGGAAAGAAATGGGGAGAAAAAGCCCCAGACAACAATCCAACACATTCCGTGTGCAGTAAAGCAGCTGCATGCAACTGAGTAGCAAGACAAAACCTGCATTCACTGGAGATAACAATAAAACTGGTTTAAATCACTAGGTTCACTCATCAGATTCATATCCAGGTAACTACAGCATTTTTTGCTCAGGCTCCTTGAAATAGTTTCAAAATAGGGATGAAAGCATCAAGATAAGCTCTTGGGCACACTAGGGATAAGTGAGTCCCAGCTGCTTAAATACCAGCAGGAAACCCCAGGAGAAGGCTGGGTGTGCTCTGAGAAACAGCCCAGGGAACGGGGGCACAGAACGATTCTGTCATCTGCTGAATGCTGGCAGAGAGATTCCAGGTGCCACAGTTATTCTTCCTGGTGCTTTGCTCGCACATGAGCCAAACGTAGCAGCTCGAGCAGAGGAGAAGTAATTATTTGGATAATAGCAAGGTGTTTTAAATAAGACCAGCAAATTAGCTCAGGAGGTGAGCTTTCCTGACCCTTGATAGCACTTTGACAAATCAATGGAGGGTTTTTTTTTCCATTCAGGACGTACAATAAAATTTTCTAAATGTGCTTTAGCTGCTGTACAGAGGCAATCACAACAGCTTAATTTCCCTTCAGTGAAGGTATTGTGTCTAAGCCACCCCTTACAATTTCTTCAAAAAAAAAAAAACCCCAAACCAAAACTCACCAAAAAAACCTCAACATAAATATAGCTTTTTAACAAATTAAGGAATTGAGGATCCTACCCTGAATTATATTTCCTGTAGTCTGGAAATCAATATTCTTTTAGGGAAATCCCTTTTCCATCCCCCCCCAGCCCCCACCACGTTCAGCAGTGCTGTGGCAGGACGCTGCCATGCGAGCCCTTTCCCTGGCACAGCACAGCCTCACGGTCCATGCTTTCACATTAACCTGTCTCAGAGTTTAATGGCCAAAATGCCTGGCTCTTGGGTTTTGCATAAAGACATCTCAGTCTCTGCCAGGACTTAGGTGAGCAGGGTTTTAAGAGGAATGTCAGAGATTTCTCCAAGAAGCGGAGACGTTGCCGTTTTTCCCGTCGGGGGCTGCCTTCACCACCTCCTTTCCTTGCAGCTCCTTTCCCCTTGACAAGCAGCTCAGTCTGCCCTGTGTGAGTATCTCAGCACAGAGAGCAGCTCCAGTCTGACAGCCCTGATCCTGCTGCAGGGCTTTAACTCTGCCTCTGCTTTGCTTCTGCACTCCTGTAAGTCAGGACAGACAGACGGACGCAGCAGGAGACTGACTGCGCTGCCCAGCCTGCAGGCAGGATTGGCTTTTTGGCAGTGGAGAGCTTTTGGTTTTGTCTGGCAAGGAGCTCTCCTGCCCTGCTTCCCAGCAGGATTTGCAAGGGGGTGTTTTCCAGACCCCGTGGCTCAGCGGGAGCTTCTCCCTGGCAGTTTTGTCTGACCCCATCCTGGGTGCAGTAAATACTCGGGTGGACCTCGTCAAACCACTGGAGCAGTAGAACATGGAACCCTGTAAATGTCGTTGCTTCTCTCTTGCAAGAAGCGCGTCTCCCCATCCTCAACAACAGGGCCAAATCCACAGACTGAGACTGACCCTGAAAATTTCCGTAGAAATGTCAGTGGTCTGAGCGTGGGTTTGTTTGTCATCCATCTGTGAGGGTTCACTCCTGCTTTCCAGCAGTTAAACAGCATGGAAATGGTATTTTGTTGTGGGTTTGTTTGTTTGTTGGGTGTTTGCTGGTTTATTCGCTTGTTTTTCTAAGCTTTTTGTCACTAAGTGTTCCCCCAGAGCAGTGTGGGAAGTGAGATGAAGGTTATTTCCATACCTGGTGCCCACAATACTTGTTTAAAGAGCTCCAAGCATCTTCACCTCAGTTAATATGACTACACTTTACATGTGCCACTGAGTAGAATTAATATTAAAAGAGGAATTAAATAATACTCACAGCATTAAAAACTGTAGGAGATGCTACTAGAGTGACATCTGCACTTGACATAATTAACATACTAGGGAAGAGCTAATGATTCCACTGCAGAAAGTACTGTCTGGGTTTCTATTTTCTTATTCAGAAAGGCAAAAACAGAAGAGAAAACTAAGAATTAAACCCTGTAGCCACAATGCTGCACATCATCCTGTAGTCACCAGGGATAAATGGTTGATGCTGCCTCTGTGAGAAGCCAGACATGAAGAAAGGTGTTTGTCTTAAGGAACATCTCCAAAGTGCTCTGGAAAAGCCCAGGGACATCGAACTGCTGAGTGCAGCACCCATGTAGTTATTTTATTATCAGAAGAGTTCTGAGTTAAAGACCATGAACAGAGGCTTGCACTCTAAAAGCAGGTATTTGCCAAATTGCACTGTACTCATGATGTTAACCCTAACAATAAGAAATTAGTGAGAAGCAATCACTGCAGCGAGGTCAGGGTAAACATGAGTATTTTGGATTTAGCTGTGAGATACCATTGACTGGTGGGGACACACCCTAAGGCTGTTACCTCAGTGTACTGCTAAAAATGCCTATTGTGAGGTGCATCCTTTGTTATTTCAAGGGGTTGTTTTGAAATCGTGTGTACGCTGACCTGTTTATGTGCTTGTCTCTAAAGCTGATGTTCTGAAGTTAGGTTTAACTTTCAGAGCTTAGCTGTTAGCCATGCTATCAGGAAATGACACAATGCCTTCTGATGCCACAAAACAGGCATTTTGAATATTCCGTAGCATGGTCAGTCCCAAAAAAGTCACGGTAATTGCATGTTTAATAGACCCTTGATAGCTCTCATTCCCTTAGTAAAATACGTATTTCTGTTGTGATCATCTCCTTTGTATCCCTTTAGGTCTCTCATAAACTCTTTCCTAGTAACTCGGTGATCAGGATTCTCCAGTTTTAGAATTGTGCTCAGTTCTCTGAAATCAGGGATATTACGTACAGACATTTATTTCCCTTCGTCTTTTATTTCCTCTCCCTCAAATCCTCTCTCATACCAGGCTCCTGCTGAGGCATTTCCGGAAGAACACTGAACACCACCATCATTCACCATTTCATTTGTACAAAACTACCAGGCCAGACTGGTCCCCACTGAAGCCCTAGTTCCAGGCGTTAGGCCACTTTATTAAAAGCCTTTGCTACCCCTTAAAACAAAATTAGGTTGTTTTCTTTTTTATTAGTCTCTAAAGAGATTAGAGCAGCCCTGTTATGGAAGGGCAACCTTCCAAAGGGGTTGATAATTGGAGCAGCAAAGCGTGGAAAACGCCACATCTTATTACCAAGCCAGCACTTGGACTCTGTCCACTGGAGTAACTTTAAAAACACGTCACCCTGTGGCTAATCAGAATGAATGTTTGCAGCACTCATGTTTCTACTGCAAAAGCACTCAGAATTCACAGGGGTGTCCCTCCCTGCCTTTTCCTGACACTGCAGTTGCACACTGAAATGAACTGATGGAAATGTTTGCTCACAACAGAGCTGCTGAGTTGTTGCACCACAGCAAATGGTGGGAGTCTATTAAATATGCGATTACTGCCTCATTCTCCCAACTCTGATGAGCCAATTAATAGCACTTTGTATTTTCATGGCACCTTGCCTCAAAGAATACTAAAATGCTTTTAAGTAACAGAGTTCTGGAGCTCTCCTGTTTGCACCGTCGTGCACAGAAAGCGCAGAAAAGTTGGCAGAACAAACAAATCACTTACAGTTCAGAAAGTTTTTTTATCCAAGCACCCTGACAAATGTTTGTCTGACTGCCAAGGCTCCAGCACTGACCTCAGCACTACGATGACACTACAGGCCTTGCCAGAATAATCCTGATCATGGCACTGTCCCTGCTCTGATGTAAAAACTCCGAGGAAGTGACACCAGGTAATCCACAAGTAAAGGTGGGGACACCAAACTTTCTCTCCTACCCTGAATGACTTGCTGCTCCACTTTCTGAAAACCAAAGCAGCTACCTGCAAACACGGCACCATCCACAATCAATCTGAATTTGTGGTTAAAACATTGATTAATCCAGCGAGCACAACCAAGCTGTCCAAGAAACACATTAACTACATTAACTTCGTTTAAACTAACAAACAGATAAGGATAATGTATGGCTCAAACCACGCTTTTCACAAAGCCAAAACCCATGTAAAAGCAACCTAAAAGGCACACTGTAAACCAGAGCCTGAGCAGGCACAGCTTTGAAGAACAAATGGGCCTCCTTTGATACTCACCCTGGCTTATAAATGAGGACATTTGTCTAAGGAAGGGACGTGAAAATTTTGAACAATTCCTTTCCCCCAGTACCATCCACAAGGTTGGACACCTGCTATCTCTCATCCTGTTCTTGATTCACTGCATTATAATCTACACGTGAAAAAAAACAGCTTAGCCTTCAAAACAAACTCTTTCCAACTATTAATTCACCCTCATCCATCTCTACCCCAGTCAGAAAACAAGTGACCTTTTGCCACTCCATTCGAAATTGACAGTCATGATGTCAAAACTGAGTTTTCTGCACACCAATAGGCTTTGTACAGTGCTATTTGCTGTGCCAAAACCCAAACAGAGGACATAACATTTCACAGGAACTATGCACATGAAATAAAAGAGAAGATAGAGTATGATCTAGAAAGAAATCCTACAGTCAGGAAAAAAGAAAATCCAGTCTCCAGGAAGATCTCTTCTGATGGTCAGGAAAACCTACACAATATTTTCACAGCCTGGGAACCTAGATCCAGTACTCTCTGCTGATCCACAGTTCCTGCTGTCTCACACGGTCTTTCTCCCCCACCACCCAGCTGATCAATTAATTAAACACAGTCGATGTTCAAACTTTGGAATTTCCTGAAATTTTAAGCATTATCTCTTCCTGTAGACTTTCCTCCTGTCAGACTAACATTTGTGAAAACTCTGGGAACAAAACCGACTTCCACTGAGCCAAGGTTTAATGCTCTGAACCACCCAGCTTCAATTTCTCCGAAATGTTCTGCTCGTTTTAGAAGTGAAAGCAAATCTCTTTCTCCCTCAAAGATCTGNCAGCCTGGGAACCTAGATCCAGTACTCTCTGCTGATCCACAGTTCCTGCTGTCTCACACGGTCTTTCTCCCCCACCACCCAGCTGATCAATTAATTAAACACAGTCGATGTTCAAACTTTGGAATTTCCTGAAATTTTAAGCATTATCTCTTCCTGTAGACTTTCCTCCTGTCAGACTAACATTTGTGAAAACTCTGGGAACAAAACCGACTTCCACTGAGCCAAGGTTTAATGCTCTGAACCACCCAGCTTCAATTTCTCCGAAATGTTCTGCTCGTTTTAGAAGTGAAAGCAAATCTCTTTCTCCCTCAAAGATCTGAAAAGATCCCAGTTACTCATTTTCTGAGTCAGAATTGCTCTATGCAACAGGCAAGAACATTTGAAAGGNAAAAGATCCCAATTGCTCACAGGCTTACACCTTATCAGTTATTCCTTTTCTGAGTCAGAATCGCTCTATCCAACAGGCAAGAACATTTGAAAGGGCAGATATCGTTCACGAATAATGTTAGTTTAGTTCTGAAATAACTGAATTATACAAAAGTTATGACTCTTTTTGAAGAAGGTACCACTTGCTATAAGCCAGACCAGGTGAATCTGAATTTAACACTTTATAAGATATGATCAGACTACTGAAGTAATTAGGATTTTTTAACTTTCCACCTGTTTTGCATGTAGTTCTTTGTACATTTTCCAGGGGCAGGGATCTCTAAACTGCTCTGAATGCCTCTCTCTTCCTGACCAGTCCCAGTTGTATGAGTGCTTCTCGAAGACTTCTCCTAATCACTGCTTCCTATGGCTCCACAAGAGCCTACAAAAAGCCTTAAACAGTTACAGTTCCTTTTTCTACTTTCAGGTCCACATTTTCCCTGCTTTGTTCTGCACAACTCTTCTACGATAAATCACCCAGCATTATTGGTCCCATGTGGGTGCATGCCTTTCATTTTTGCGAACTAAAATCCAACCATCTTATTGACTGCAGCTGCTTTTAAATACACTTTGGTGTCAGCAGTGATTTACTCTTTAATTATATTATTTTATTTTAGAGAAGTGGTCCTATTGTTTTTTTAACAGCTGCTTTAAAGGCAGTGCTCAAATAAATGGAACCTCAGCATCTGAGCAAGGGAAACAAGCTAATTCACAATTCCTTAACGAAAGAATTTCCTACAATAACATTCTTGATGAAAATATCCCCACATTTCCCAAACATTTTGAATTTCGGTGTGATGATGAAGGGCATCATTTCCTTTAGGTGTGTCCTAGCTGAGCATTCTTGGGAGATTCTTGCTAAAAAGACCAGCAGGGACGGCACAAAGATAAGATGATTTCTGTCCCTCTTCCAAAAGCCTGAGAGACTGTTTTACTGGTTTTCTATTTCATCTGCAAAGACAAGTCCTGAATCAAACGCTCACCGAAATTAAAGACTAGGGATTGGATCTTGGGAGAAGGGCCTTTTTTGGCCTCTGATATATGTATGCAATTTGTCTGCAGGAGCACATTTCTGCTGCATCTGGGGAAATATTGAGCACACAGGTAAGCTGGTATTTCTCCAGGGAGAGATTATAATCAGTAAAAACAAAAACGCCACAATCCATTGCAAAAATGCACTCTAGGCACTGGAAGTGGGAAGCAAGAATACATTGGTGAATGTGGAGGGTACAAGTTAATCCATGTTCTGTTGAGTTGATTTTAAGAGATACTTCATGAAAAAATCTCCTGGGAATGCAGTGTATATTGTTTCTTTCACACATGCATGAAGCATCAGCTATTAAAAATATTTATGTAATCCTATTAAAAATTTGATGCACTTTCATGACATGGAAATTTTATGACCACAAACAATAAAATTGTCTTCCAGTTCCAGACCAGGTAATTGCTTTCAATTTCTGTGCTACAGGCCACTGTTAATCTGGTATTGCACATTTTTGTAACCTCTTCTTTTTTAATTGAATATGCAGAATTGAAAAGTAGCCATACAAAATCTAGGGTCACTGTTTCTTCTGATTCTGTGTATCTGCCAAAAAAACCCCAGTGCAGCACAAAGGCAACTTCATAGTGGGCTGTGATTTTTGGTTTTTTTCTATTTTTTCCATCTACTTTTGTCATTCTGAAGGTCTTTTTCCATTCCTTGCAGCATTTGTGTTCAAAAGAACGGAGAGGAGGTGACAAAGGGAAGGAGCAGAAGTTTTAGGCTAATGAGCAAACAACAACAAAATAATTGTCGTGAGGGTCTTAACATGACTTGGAATCCAGGCCTTGTTGATTCAGCACCAGAAACGTCTTTGGCTGCTGAAAAATGTGTTAGGATCGGTCAAAACCATTCTCCAAGGAGCAGCTTTCAGCCTTTGCCCTCCTACACTGCTGGACTCTGGAGGAAGGGCCAGGAAGAACCCAAGGGGGTGAGGCCAGCCCAAGAAAGCATCACCCACCAGTGTCCCCATTTACCCAGGTACAACTGGAGCTGGAACTGAGCTGGGGCATCCCCTCACTCTTCTGGGTATAAATATTTATCTGCTGAAAACGGAGAGCTTTACAAGCATTGCTGAGGACAGGATCTGAATTTTGTTATTAGAGACAAGAGGTCAAGCATTTGTTCCTGCTGCGATCCCTTGCTAGTTTGGGCAGGGAGTTCTTACAGAATTCATTCTTACAGAATTCATTCTTACAGAATTCATTCTTACAGAATTCAAACTCCACATGTTTTGGGTTTGCCTCTGTTTGCTTACCTAAGCAAACAAGGGGGGATATATTTAGGAGCTCCATCACTCTGCAGCCCACAGGAGGCTTCACGAATGCACAGTGCCAGCATTTCAGAATCTACACCACCTACACACCGCTTAATTCCTTTATCTTAACAACAACATCAGCTCTGATGTTTCACGGGAACCTCGAGGGCCAAGAAATGACTTATGAATTAATTATATGAAGCGTAATCATTAAAAAAAAAAATTTGAACATCGTGATTTCTCATTCTATTTCATTAACATGCTAGGGAAAATAAAAAGGACATTCAGTGAGTTTTCATGTCCACATTCACAGATTTTTGTGCCAGAACGACACACTGAAGGTGAAAAAAGAGCTTTGTGTGGATTGCAGTGAATACAGAATTTCAGCCACATGGACTTATGATGAACACCATAATGTGGGGTCGTATTGAGGCAAACACATCAACAAAATGTCATGGATTTATTTGTTAGTGATGACACAAAGCCAAAGACAGGATCCATCTCTGTGCTTGGAAGGTTCCTGGAGCATTTTGGGCTGAAAGCCTAACAAAATAAAACGGGTGTGCTAAGCAGCTTCACAAGCATTTACAACTTCTGTGCTTTTAGATGGTCAGATTTCACATCATGGTCAGTCACGGTGTTTCAAGTTCAAAGAACCATCTAGACAGATGTATGAAATGGAAAAATATTTGTAACCATCATGGTTAAAAGAACTATGGCAGATTCTTGAAGATCACATCCTTTTCTCCCTGTTATTAGGCCACATCTGGATGTTCTGAGCAGCTTCAAAAATGATTTCACCTTGATTCATTTAGAGAGGAAAAGAAGGAAAAGGAAAGATTCAGAGAAGCATCGAGGTTATTGCTGACATCTGTCTTAGAAAATTTAAAAAGAGAGAGAAATAGCAGATCCACTTATTTCAAAGCGATACCTGGGAAATATATTGCTGTGGATTCCTGTGAGTCAAAAAGCACCACTCAAGGAAGAGGTTGGGGAAAAGACACAACAGTCCTCAGCCTCTCAACTGGAGAGCCAGATGCAGTGGGACACGCTGCCATCTATTAGTCTGACTTCCAGATCTCACAGAAGACAAATAAAGTCTCAGAGGAGACATCTAACAGGAATCACTGTTACAGTCACTTAGAAATTTACATTTGCTCGTATTTTAACATAAGGCCCCTGGATGCACCTCTGCTCTCTTGAGAAGCAAGAGGCCCCTCTTGTTTGTAGAACCTCCAGTATTTATGGTGTTTTTCCAAAAACTTGGGCTTTTATTCCAGGCTGTGAAAGTGAAACGTTTTACAAGGAATCTGGCCTTGGACAACCCAGTTCTTAAAATCTCCACAAGCTATTGCTGCTATTATTCAGGTGTGATTGAAGGAGGTCCAAGATCGTTATTAGCTTGCAACGCTGGAAGAGGGGATTTTCCATTTTAGTGGGAGATAGCTTTTTCTTTAAATAACTTCAGTGAAAATAATCAATTGCTTATTCATCTTTGGAGCATAATTTCTTCTGGAACACATTATAGCTTAAGGAGTCATTGTTAAACAAAATGCCTGCAATAATCCCCTCCTGAATTCCTCCCCCTGATTTCCATCCAGCTCGGCAGGCAGCTGGTGGCTGGGGGTCTGGAGGACAATCTCTTCTCAGCAATGGCAACTCATCAATTAGCATGGAGCTGGTTAACACCTTCTGCAGCCTTATCTTCTCATCCCCACATTGCTTCTGCAGCATCTGCCCTGGGGGTGAGCTGTATTTTATCTTGTGGCAGTAAAGGACTTGTTCTCATCAATGTGTGTAGGATTCCAGAGAACTAAAATTCAGCAAGAGCTTATTTATCTAAGTGTTTGACATTTCTTGGCTGTTTTGTAAGTGAGGGCCCAAGCACAATAAAGAATATAATGTTGTTATCTGGTAAGAACTTGTCATTTATTCATTATACTCACATATCTGTAAGGCAAAGTTCTTGTCATAAAGTTCTTATTGTCTGGGGAATGGAGAAGTGACTCTTGAATTACAGCTGCTCTTGTGCAGAATAATGTGCAGTATAATACTTCTAACACGTTGCCTTAAAAAGAAAATAACCACGCTAACAGCTTGAGAGATTATTTTATGAGAACCAGATCTCTGCTTAATGAAATAACAGAGCACTAGCCATTAATAGTATTTAAAAGTTAGTACTACTGTTATAATTCGGCTATTATACATCTAAAACATAAAATAAACTTTTCAATAACACATTTTAACCTGCAGTTAAAGTGCTGCAGTTTCCAATGTGCATTCAGCCAATCTGCTGTGTAGCATAAACATGTAATTTTATCAGCAATTATAGCATGTGAGTGCTTTTTATTGTATTGTTTGTATAAATAGGGCTCTGTTTACACAAACACGATGGTATTTCAAACAATAATGAGTAGAAGATGATTGGCTTCCTTTCTACTATACTTCACATAAGCACAGCATAAATATCTTTATTAGAATGTCTGCCTTTCTTCACTTATCATAGTAAGTTTTTGCTACAAACTGAACTTTTATAAGAAACTCTTTCTTTTGCTATGGGAGCATGGAAAACAGCATGTGCGAAACCTGGAAGACAAGTCCATGGAGAAGGGGTAGAAACGATTTTTAAAGCAATAAAAAGCAGATATTAATTCCATGAACACATCGCATCAGTGAACATCGAGATTTTCTACTCTAAAATATAAAGATGCAGCTCGTGTAGACCCGCCTCAGATCCCCAGGGCCTGATCTAGTTTCGACATATCCTAAATGATAACCTGTGCATGAAATAGAGGCGCAAAGATATTTTCACACCAGGCACGAGACTGATAACTGAGGCTCGGAAACGGGCTCTTATCTCTCTCGGTAGCATTTTCCTGGGATGGCACTCCAAGACAGGAAGATGCCACCACTGATTCAACTCACTGATTGCCTTGACCCCTCTATGGTCGTGCTGTCGTGGAGCTCAGGCTCAGACACCCCCAAGTCACTGGGTTGTGACAACATTGCGAGAAAAAAGGGAGACAAAGAAGAAATATTTGTATGCATTTACACTAATTGAGCAAATGAGATCCAAAAATTAAAATCAGTGTGCCAGTGCTCTAAAGCAGAGTAAGAGCAGAAGTTTAAAGGGTGAAGACCTCTCTCTGTTGCTGAACAGAGATTTCCAGGAGGAAAGTCTGACCTGGGAGGCTTGTACAAACATGCCACATCTAGTGGTTATCAAAACTGTAATTGTTAGCTGAAACTAACCCCAATAAATTCCACTGCCTTCACCTATGGGGCCTCATTCCAAGCAGTCCTTTCAGCTTGGAATACGTGCTGCAATGCAGAGCAAAACGTGACTTCCTGCTTTTTGTTTTAGATACTTCCAATGGCATTAAGAATGCTATCCCTGCTGCCTCGCCTGAGCTAATTAATATCCCAAAACACGATGAAAGCACCCCAGCGTGGATACATTAACAAGATGGCATTTGGTGGGTCTGCAGCCACCTGTTGTAGGCCTGATGCAAGAACAAGCGATTCTTTTGTTAATGAACACATTCACATCCTAAGCACTGAAATCACTGCTTTATCCAGTAGTACTGCAGTGATTAACATTAATTAATTTTCGCACGTGGCATGAGAGAAATAGCAACTTCACCTTCCTGTTTCAGTATTCTTCTTGTCTACTGGTTCATGTGCAGGTTGAACTATCTCATTACTTCCCTTTTCTGCCCATATATTTTTTAACATCCTGTTGCTTTTTGACTTGATATCTGCCTAGGGCATGGATTATCTCTGTCTTGCATGCCTATAAAAATATAACACATCTTTGCCTAGAGGCCCTGGTCAGGCCTTTAAGGCACTGCTGCAACAGCAAAAATCAATAATAGTTGGTACAGCGGAAATGAAAGAAGGTTTTCATATGTGAAACCATTTAGGAATTAATGGCTTTGTAGGTATGGCAATGGAGTTAGCTTCTAATTCCCTTCCTTTGTCCCTGTTGGTTGTCCAAGAGGATTTAAGCTGAGGGTCAGGTGATGGTTTCTTTCTTCAGGATAAATTAGTTTGTGCACAGGTAACCTAGTTTAAAGGCAATTTGGGGATTCGTGCGAGAGGCTGCGACCACCAAACAGCAGCAGAGACACACAGGTTTCACTTCACAGAACCTGGCTTTGGGGCACCCTTAGTCCCTGACTGTCTGGTTAAACTCCAGTTTAACTGGTCTGGAGTCATCTCAGGTCATCGCAAGCAGCCCGCGGTGTGCCCAAACCACGGCGCTTGCAGGGGAAGCATCTCTCCGTGCCTTATTCCCCCACATTCCTCAGTCAGTGGTCAGCAGCTCCCCGTGTGGACAGAGGGATTTTCAGCCAGTCTCGCCCATCAAAGCAGACCTTGTGCTGGGAAATACCAGAAACTGGGACTGGCAGAAAGGGTGACTCACTCGCACCACAAACACAAGATTTTGCCATGTCATCTAAAGCCACGGCCCCAGGCTGCTGTCATCAGTGACAAGTTCTTATACCAGAATCAGGAACGCCGAGGGAGACAGGAGCAGAAAGAGAGGAGAGAGGAGAAGAGCACATTTTGATTAAGGCAGTGTGTTAAAGCCATGCTAAGGCAATATGTTATATATTAATCTTTCCTAGTGCAACCTGCTATTCCTTGCTAAGTGGTGCTTACAGCAGAGCAAGAAATCAGGAAAAACATCCAAGATGCTGGGTAAATCAAGGGTTAATATCACTACAGCTGGGTCACGGTTTTCCAGCAAAACAATGCTAATTTGCTGAGATCAAAAGAGACGGCAGAAATACATATTTGTTTGGATGAATTCCTTCCAAACTCGGGCAGCTTTGTGCTGGAAACACACTCGGTTTCCCATCCAGCAAGCTGCTTGGGGGCTTGGGATCTCCTTTAATTTGCTCACGGCTGCTACTTAAAGGCCTGACAAATCCAGGAACACGCTGCAAATGCTCCTAGCGGGGACTCAGCCCCTCACTCTGGCCGTCACTTTTAGGATTTTTTGGCTCCCTGCCGTGGAGTTGAAATGAGGTTGATTCTCTGGCTTCCCAAGCTGCCTGTTGGCCGTGGCAGCTGCCCAGACAAGTGGGCTGGGGAACCGAGGGCTTCCTGCAGCACTGGGAGCCTTGCCTGGATTTAAGGCTCTTCCATTTCCCTGGGCAGTTTTCTGGGAGTTGAAGACAGCCATCGCTGCCTCGCTTCTGGAAAACAAACACTCAAACAAAAAGCCCCAACTCAAGACAGCCCCACAGAAGGAGAAGGAATATTCCAGTTCGCTGGAAATGCAAATATTGTGCTGCTGAACATCCATGTGGCTGTCTTGGGCTGCCTGCTTGTTTTAGGCCACTCTGAGTTCAGCCACTATTCTGACTGCCCACGGATGCCACAGGCTTTTTTGACTGGGTGAGCCAAAATACTTGAGGTGCTGGAAGAGCGCCTTAAAATGCTTCACGCATTTTACAAAATCACGTACGAGGACTTAGGAATGCCCCCTCTCAAAAAACACTACTCTGCCTCTATATATCCACAGCCTATTACTGTTGATGAGGAGATTAAAATGCAAAAAGAGCTCGTGTTCAACAGAAAATGTAGTTTGGCTTCATCCTTAAGCAAATTAGCACCCTAAACAGGATTTCTAAGTGCATTTTAAAGAGAAACAGCTGTTATTAAGCCACTAGATATTTTGGCTTAAAATGGACTAAAAAGTAGGCAATAGTCTCATTTAAATAGCATGCAAAAGAGATGTGGGAGGCAGGACGATTATCTATATTATGCATGACTGAAAAGTAAGCTCCAATTCTGCCTCTTTGTGCATCTAAATAGCGTGGAGGCACTCGATTAGAACGATGCACAAGGAGAACGTGTGAGAGTGGCCCTGGTTTGGGAGCTCTGTGGGTTTTTTGAGGAGCATGTGGCTCTGCCTTACATGCAGAGTGCACCCTGCCAAGCAAGCCCCCAGCCAAATTTCATACGTCTGTATCCGAGTGGTGCCAAGCACATTTCTGACTGGGGTTTTTGAATAACCCCTAGTTGTAAAACGAAATTGCTCTTGACTTCTGCTGATGAAAAATGATACTTTCAGCACTCAAGCCCACAGAGTCAATTTTCTTAACATAAGTTTGCAGTAATGGGCAGTTTATATGCATGTAAATAATGTTATTTTTATGCTCAGGTTATATGTATGCATATGGAAGGCTGTCTGAAAATCTGTCCCTTAGAGCATGAACTACTTAGATAAAAGGATGTGTGAACTCTGCAGTTGAGAACACAGATTTCCTAAGAGTAAAAATCTTACCGAAAACAGTATTTCACAATTTTCGTATTGGAAAATTTTGTATTGCATCCCCCTGCCACGAACAAATAAAACTGTTTTACCCTGTCGGCCCAGACACCACGATTTATCACATTTAAATGCAAAATTGCCTCAAAAAAAAGAAAAAAATCAGGTTGACTGTTGAATAGGAAATGAGTTACATTCATAGATTTTAACAAATGTGTGCATGCTTAACGACGTGTTTTGTTGACAGTTTTTAAATATTCAGTTCCCTCATTTGACTCAAAATCATTCTGCTCTCTGAAGAAAGGTAGAAAGCTTTCAACTCTTTTTGCTGAGAAAAAAAAATAGCTGAACTCTTCAACTTGATACTTCTTTATTCTGACCTTTTAAAAATCCACTGAAAATCCTTTTTTTTTCCACAGCTGGTCATTCCCTGAGTAACACAGCACAGCCTCCTCTTTGTTCCGCTCTGTGGCTGATCAGGTTGCACCTCGCTGGTGAAAATGAACATTGATAATTGCTGTGCACTTCGCCTGTGAACACACTTTCCCTGCTCAGCTCACCGTGCCCACCTTCCCTGCGTGTCCCAATTTAAAACGCTGCAAATGGATTCAGTGGAGATGTGAAAATAAGTGGCAGTGCTGCTCGGACGTGGAGATCTCCACGGATGAGACGTGAGTGCTTGAACTGGGTCGTCAATTAAAACGTCTTGGTTGCTTCTCCCTTGGCAAAGAGCCGTGCTCAGTAACATGTTTATAAACAGATTTACATAGCTTTTCATCCTCTATTTTTCCCAGATGATGCAGTAAAGGTTAAAATGCATTACTGATGAGCCGTACATATAAACAAAACAAACCTCCCAATTAAAAAAACCAAAAAAAAGTAGAAAAACAAACGTAATAAAAAACCAAAGGAGCGGAAAAAATAAACCATCAGCCATATGCCGAATTAGAAAATATCTGACTTTTTGGCAGCTCCTGTGACTTTGCATAATTCCTCTGACCATAGCACAGCTCAGGGACACTGAGCCCTGGTAGGTCTGGCACTGAAAGACTGCAAACATCCCCCAAAGTCCTTTTTACCACATTTATTCTTCTTTCTGCGTGGAATGCTCTTCTCCTGCACACTCAGAACTGTAACCAAACACCGATAGAGTAGGAGGGTTTTGAGGCTGATTTGAACTGTATTCAACCCAAATGAGGTTTTATAGGGATTTTCTAAGGTTATTTTATTCATTGCTTCATTTAAGGGCATTTTTCTTCAGAATTGCCAGTGACCCCAGATTTCAGTTATTGCTGGGTTTAAGTGCAGCAGTCACTTAGCCATAATGCTGATTTTTATGGTGTTTATTACGCTGTTACATTTGATTAGACTGCTATATCACAATCCCTTATTGTTTGTTACAGCGTTCCAGAAGACCCCAATGAACTGAGGCTGCTTTCCAACAACAGAAGAACCAAAGGAAGATGCCGTGCATCCGTACGGACTGAGACACCCCTTACACACAGCACTCCGAAAAACACTTATAAACCAAAATAATGACAAACATTTCGCAGAAACGCTGACTGGTGAGAGAGGTTTTCCCTTTATTCCGTTCTGCAGGTGGCACCGGGTTATTTGCTAAAATCCAGGAGTTGCTACAGCATCCTAAACCTCCACATTGCTCTTCCCACTCTGGGGATGCCAGAGCTCCTTTAGCAGCCTCGGGAAGTGACCAGGTTCGACAGTTTTTGCCTGGAGTTATTGCTCATTTCTCAGCTCTTTGTCGGTAACAGCTTCCATCAGTTCACCTCAGAGATGCTGGAGAGATGGAGTAATTGGGCTTTGGGGATTTCGATGGCCCTTTCTTTCAGTTGTACTGATCAATTGAGTATATTCCAGCTGCAGGGAGCAGGCGGGTTGAGGATCATTTTTGCCTGACATAACGACACACCAGGAGAGCACAAAGCTTCCGTGTGCTTCTCCACACAACACAGGTGAAAAACTTCTCAATAGACATGGTCTTGAATCAGCCAAAATATATACATTAAATATCTATAATGCACATCCAAGCAAACCCCAAAACTATCTTCACAGCATGACCTCTGAAAGTGCCCTCCCTGGTTTCTTGAACCAGAGAAGGACACGAGTCTTTTCGAAAGACTTCTCTCATAAATGTAAACTTTTCTCACGTGTGAACAGCCTCTCTCTTTCTGGGAACTAAAGACGGTCTTCTTTATAAACTGCAACCATGTTTGTGTTAGATGTTTTTCTTTGTGAAATGAGCAATAAACCAGAACATCCTCTTTTTGATTCTCTGGGCAGCGTGAGGCGAAAGCGGGACAATTAAGAAACGTAATTAAAAAAAAATCTTCAACAAGCAAATCAAAGTCTTTCACCTGATATATTGTCAGACTGATAACTGATTTTCTGTGTAAATAGTCATATTTTTAACAGCTTTTGGGTTTTGAGGCATAAGCAGCCTAAGAAATAATGAAAAGTGAGCCAGTCAAGACCAAAACAATGACATTTTAGTGAAGATGTAGCTGACAGTTAATTCTAAAACATAGCTGTAGGGCTCACATCGGGACATTACCTTGCTCAAGCTGTAGCAGTATTTATAAATGCATTTAGATGCTTTACTCCCATCACCACCAGCTTCTAAAAAGGTAGGAGCAACCCTTTTCTATCCTTTAGAAATCTTTCGTACTCTGAGAATACGACATGCTTGGAAAAAGAATATGACATGCTTGGAAGAAGAATATGACATGCTTGGAAGAAGAATATGACGTGCTTGGAAAACACAATCCCGAGAGGCACGCGGGTGGCTGGGCCACCCCTGCTGTCACACGGTGGGAAGGACAGGAAGGGACACCACGCGGGTGGGCTGCCCTTCAGAGGGAAGCACGGGCTGGGGAAATGGGCTTTACAGAGCTCAGAAAATGGAAATACGAAGTCCTGCACACGGGGAGAAACCCCAAACGCCAGGGCTGAGTGTGTGGGGTGGCTGGCTGGGAAGCTCTTTTGCAGGAAAAGGTCCCAGGGGTCCTGGGGGACACCAAAATCCCCAGGAACCAGAAACTTTGTGACACAGGAGGAAATAATGGCAATCATTGCTCAGAACTGCAGCAAATCTCATCCAGTTGTATTCAACAGTTGAATATAAACTTGTGCTGCTGAAAAACAAAGGACCCTCAACGGCTTTAAATTCACACCTCAGCAACACAATTCATTTTCTTGTCAAAGACAGAAAAGCGGTATCAGCCCAGCTGCAAAAAGGTTACAGACAGAGCTGTTGTCTTATGCTCATAATTAAATATTTCCTTTACAGTTATTACCAAATGTTAACTAGAATATGTTTCTGTCAGCCTCCTCTAGGATTCCATTTAGCATGCAAAACATTTCCATCAAAAAAATCTATTTCCATTCTATCGAAGATAATATTTTGCCTCGTATGTGACCAAAAATAATTTTTCTGTTATTTTTTAGCTCTGGTGTTTCTGAAGGCCTTTGTTGCACACCACATGGATATGCAGGATGGACATAGAGCGACAGTAGCACTATTATTATTATTCTTATTCTTAGTAGTAGTAGTAGTAGTAGTAGTAGTAATAATATTATTATTGTTAATATTATTATTAATATTGTTGTTATTATTATTTACAGTACAGTTACAACAAGGCATCTTTATTCTTCTCTGCCAGTACAAAGAGAACTTCATTTGGTCTCAGGAATGATGTACAGAGGAACCTTCACCAACAATCTGGTTTAATCTGGTGTGCAATTGGAGAACATTTTCAATATATTGAAGAGCTGTGAATGAGCTTTGTTCCTCTGGTCCTCAGACTGCCCAAATATAAAAACCAGCTGGAAAAATCAATCAAGGGTAACTCTTTCTTTAATTATCTTTAATCAGAATTAACTGTTGCCCCAGCTACAGGAAGGGGTTTGCACAGAAAAATGTATGTTTTTTTAGCAGCTTCAAACCCGCAATGGTTCTTACTGGAATGAGTTCCAGAAGATCCAAGAATGGCCAGTGTCAGCTGGCTTTTATCTGAATTTATTTACGTTGAAAAAACTGAAAGATCAAATATTTCTAGCAAACTGAAGTAAATCATAGAGAAATTTGTCATTTTGAGAATAAGACATGAATGGTAGGTACCCCAGGACAGCTGTTTCCATTCATATAAATTTAACAACAAAAGATACAGGCTTTGTTTTATAATCAGAGGTTCTGAGCTGGCATTTTAGTGCAGTTAATTATTAATTTTTAGTTCAATTTAATATCTATTTGGTCTTGTATAAAAATTATAAGTAGAAGAGTATCAATTATGCCTAACAAATTACATTTCCAATGGGCCAGAAAACTCATTGAAATGAAACTGGAACTGAATTTACCAGAGCCCAGGTAATAAAACATTTGGAATTCTTCATTTTGCTTCTATATAATTTCTGTTATTACTTCCAATAAAACTCTGCTTGAACTTTAATGTGAACGAATATCCGATATATATCTCTCAGGAAAGCCTTAGATTTCAAACTCAAAGAGCTATAAAGCACAATTCTATACTGATCCAGAGTAACAGGAAAATGCACTTCCAAGCTGGAGCACAGCTGCAACACCAGAGGAGAAAAAATAAAATAAAATAAAATAAAATAAAATAAAATAAAATAAAATAAAATAAAATAAAATAAAATAAA
>VZTG01006519.1:367733-430145 GCA_013397845.1 Melanocharis versteri
AAAAAAAAAAGTGTGAGGGGGAAAAATTTTCTAAAAATGAAAAAATATCCAGATAAGGTAAAAAGACCCTCTAAATCAAAGATTTAGGACACTAGATTGATCACATTTCTCTGCAGAAGTGATATGGAATTAATTGGTTCCTGTTTTTTACACCCTAACAGTGAAAACACTTCAGATGGTAGCTAGTTCTTAAATCTGGTGTGCAAAAAACCCCACGAAAATGAACAAGATCCCAATGGCTCGAGTAAGAAAAGCCTAATTATTAACCTTGCCATTCTGAAACGACCTCTCCACCTCCACCTTTCGTAAATAAATTAGAAATGTAACTTTGTCACTTGCAGGTCTTTACATTAGCAGCAGGCTTATGAATCAACCGAGGAAATTCTTTTAAGTACTGACAAAAGTAAGAGGGTATTTCAGGGACTGGCAGGAGCACTGATGAATTTAAGCCATCAGTTTTTTAATTAGGCACTGAGACATGACGGTGCATGAATTATTATGATAGAGATCTCATTTGGAACTCGCTAGCTCCGAGTAAAAAAAGCACGACAACGTTTTCTGATCATGATGAACTATCAAAGAGAAACATTAGCACACAATTTGCTTACAGGATGGCGTTTAAAACAGCTGCAAAGGGTGAGACGGTCTCTGCCGTGGATCATTCACTGGGGTAAATAAAAATAAAACATCTGTGAGGAAAGGTACGAGAGAGGTCATGTGAATGATGGAAAGCGTGGAGCCGAGAGCTCCTGTAGGACAGCAACTTTCCCAATGACAGGGCTGCCAAGGCTGGCACACGAAAAGACAGAAAAAATAGGCTTTTAAAGCTTTTGAAGCTTTGTAGGGATCTGTAAGGAGACACTCAGGCCTAATTGGGCAGTCTGCAGGTTTCTGGCCTGACCTTTTGGCCTGGAAAGTCAACAAGCCATTTGAGGGGATACATTTCCTCCCTCCCCCAAACTGACCAGATGTCCCCGAGAGCCAGAGATGCCCATATCCTTCCCACAGAACCCCTTTTCAGAGCTCAGTGACAGCTGTTAATTTAAGTCCTTTAGGCATTTGGGTGTGCTACTTTTCCCAGCCTTTCCCTTTTTTTGCACTCCATTTGATGCAAAAACATCTTACTTATTACTACGACTTGACTAATGAGGAAATCTTACAGCACAGAATTCTCAAGAACTGATCTGACATGAATTTACACATTTGTTGGCAGAGGAAAATTAACTAATACCCTTTAAATAGGAACAAATGAAGTGGGAGAACCCCAAATCCAAACCACCATCCCGCAAGGCTTATGGGAAACACGGACAAAATTCACGGATAAATTCAGTCTCTGGATGGAAATCACCTTTTCCAACAATTAAAGGACATAAAGCTCACGGTGCTCAGGTTCAAACCTGACAGAAAGACCAGGTATGACACCTGAATGGCTTTAAACATGTGGTTATTGTCACAGCACTCTGCAGGACACACTAAATCATGCAGGGGGAGATAGGCCGAGACTAGAGAGAAGGAATTAATGGGGAAAATTATGCATTGTTTGGGAAGTCATTGTGCTGAATATTTTTTTTTGTTTTGGTTAAATATGTGCTCAGTGCCCAACATTCTCACCCAATCAGTTATTCACTGATGCTGCAGCTTTGCAATAAGGGATATTTTAAAGCAAATACGCATTTGGAATTTAAAATGGAATAACTGCTGATGGATGGAGCACACCTTATCTAAGAGCTCCTTTGAAAAGGAAGAGCAGCCAATTCCTCTGCTCTCTCCCTGCGTGATTTACACAGAACCTTGTTTTATCAGGGGTAAAATGCCAACATTGCCCTCTCCAATACAACAGATATATTCTCTGAATCCTTTCAAGAAGCAATACTTATCTGAAAAATCATTGAACCAAGAAGAATCTAGAGAAATTAAAGCATCTCGCTATACTACAACACAATTTTTTTTTCTTGGACTGCCATTAACTAAATTAATTACCTCGCTGCTGAGTTAATTAGGTAATATTAGTACATAAATACCTCAACTAATTATTCTAAGCTAATAAAAAGACAAGTGGCATCAAACATGTCTGACACAACCGTATACATCGAATGTAAATTTTCCCGTTTGCTTCCCAATCCAAATTTAATTAAAACATTATAAATATCAGTCATTCTCACAAATGAGTTTTATAGCATCACAACCTAATCATTCCAGAAAAATAAATGAAAAGACAATAATCCCTTGCATAATTATACTGCCAGTTAGAAAGAATGAGCTTAATAAATAGCTCATCAAGTTCAGAATTTTAACATAAAATGTTCGCCAGCCAAACAAGTGTATCTGCAGCCTAATTGCCTGAAAATGAGCCCATAAAGATATGAAGGAAACATACCTTTTTATTGGCCTCCTAATTGCTTATTTGGGCTACTTCTTTCCTGTTTTCCAAGGAACCATTTTTATAGCATTAGTTATTAATGCAGACAAATGTTATTAATGAAGACAAATCTTGATTGCCGTCAGCTTTTGGGGCCCCTCAATACTGTCAAATAATTTTTTATTGTTTTAAGAGTGAAGGCTCAGTTTTATTAGTTTCAGGTTTTGTTGTTTAATGGCAGCGTGATTTACAAGAGGAAATTCAAAAGTTTAGGCCAATACTATCCGTAATTCAGAACTAAATGTGCCACCTAAAAGCTTACAAAATGGATAAGAGTTGATAATAAAAGCTTGATAAAAGCTTCTTCAAGGAGGGGGGTTTATGCTTTGCCTTTTCCCAATGCATTTGAAAAGAAAAAAAAGATTTTCTGACAGTCATAAGTCCATAGCCAAGGGCATCAAAAACTCTTCTTTCTTTTAGGAAGATATTTTGAAAGTTTGCAAAGAGAACAAGATTCTTTTTTTCTTTAATTAAGGTTCCATGTGGTGGGGTACAGTAATTTTTTCAGCATATCTCTGCACCCACCATTTAAAGAATTACACAAAAGAAAAAAAAGAAGAAAGAGTTAACAATAAATACTACATGAACTAGGGAAAATAAACCTATCAAAAATACATTTAAAGAAACATTAGGAAATTCCTGCCATTTCTGCTAGGAAAATGTAAATCATGTTCAGCAAATACGTCCAAGATTTCCATCAGCAGTTTTAATTTCATTATCTAAATGAACAAACTTTTTTTTGCATCGTTTTGTAAATTAAAACAATTAAATTGCTTCACTTTGAAAGAATAAAGTGTAATCCTTCTTGACCTTACATTCTTTATTTCTGTCCTTGCCTCATCAAATGCTATTTCTGTGATTCAAGGAGCTTAAATCTATTTAAAAGGCCAAACACAATCTCTGGTTGTCACTGACATAAACAAAAATAGGATTTAATTTTTTTTTGCCAGCACTGCTGAACTTCTCAACTCGTGACCTAGTCCTGAAAGTTTTATTCAGTTTTTAGAGAGCGTGGCCCTGCGAGCAGGTTGCAGACATCCCTTCTCCTCAGAGCCCAAATTCCTTGTTTGAAACCCTGTCACAAGCCCATCTCCATGTGTATTTTAAGCGAGTATATTATTGAAGCAAGAATATTGTTTGCTCCTCTAAGAATCTGAGGGTCAGGGGATCAAGCAGAATACTGATGGTGGCAATAGCGAGGCAGAGAGATGTAACTATAAAACATTGTGCTGACATTAGCACACAAAAACAATCAGCAAGGGGAGTTTTATGTGTCAGAGCAGTCAGGTTTCAGTCATGACTATTTATTGCCCTGTGGAGTTGAGGAGGTGACCCACTCACTACTTACTAATCAAAATATGTCAGTTTTTAGGCCAAAAATATCCCAAATTTTAGTTATATATTGCAAGGAGCTATCAACGAGGCTGGCATTTGACCCAAATTTATTTGAAAAGAGGGCAAATAATCCTCTCCAGAAGTACGGCTTTTTACCGCCTCCATTAATTTTCTTGAAGACAACTCCTAGAAAAGTATCATTTTGGGAGTAACTTGGGAGCAACAAAGAGATGACAATCAGACCAAAACCCACGTGTCCCAGCCTGCAGTGCCCATCTTTCCAATCCCCAAAGTGTTTCTGACACGAAGACCTGCGTTAGAGTTTTGGAGAGATGCCCTGCCAGAGACATGGCAGAATTTTGAAACAGGATTTGTTTTCTTTTTCCAGTTACTCAAGGACTAAGAAAGATGTGCCTGCTTCAATTTTTTCTGTTTTATCACCCCAAGTATTTTAAACTCCCCAAAGGGGTTTTTACTTCTCCCATCTCTTCAAAAGACTGAGAGAGAAAAAAAGAGGTGAATGGAAGGAATGGAAGGAGAGGAGGAAAGAAAAGCCGGCTTGCAGCAAAAGCACCACAAAGAGATGCATCTTGTCACTTTTTTTGCAGACAAACTTCTTTCTAGTAACATATTTCTTATTTTCAGACACTTTTTCCCCCCTACAAGCTTATTTTCTTCCTGGTTTTCTACTTCACTTTTGTTTAACTTAATGCCGACCTTTTTAGACACGTAATATATAAAGCTGGGCATGTGAGTGCCCTGAATCCTGAACCTCGTAGCAGGGGTGGGAAAGCAGAGGGAATAAAAAGCATGTGTTTATTTATCAGCAGCTAAGCACAACCCAACAGACTGTATCACGTCATTATTCTGATAACAGGATCTGCCATGGACCTACTGCCACATTTCTTTATCAAGCACGAGAGCAACCGAGAAATACAGACTATTTCCAAACTGTTGCAGACAGTGCACTCCTGATTTTATTCTGAGTTTATACCCTTAAAAAAAACGTAGAAGGAGATAAAGATCCCCAGAGTGTGGCAGCACCAGGCTCCAAGGCATTTCACCAGCACTCACTTTTCCTGTGGTTATCTCAAGCAGGCAGAGATGGGGAGCCAAACGGGGAATCCATTTTCGCTGGGCAGGTATCAGCACAATATCTGCCCCACCGTGTGTTTATAAAAATCTCCCTGTTGTCCCAGGAACCACTTGAGTGTGAAATAGCTGAGGTAAATAAGTTAGAATTTCTGAATTGCTGGTGTAACTGGCTACAGTAAAACCCTTCTGCAGAAACTTGGTAAAGATTATTTTAGCATAGAGCTAAATGAGTAGCTTTCACTTTGTGCTACTTCTAATACATCTTAAATGTGCCCAGCACTGTATCTGAGGAATCTAAAAACTATTTCTTATATTATTTTCTGTTTTCTAGTTACACGCAAGTCCTGTATATATACATTTTTATAAGTCTTGCACTTTCCTAGAGGTGATCCAAAGTTTAAATCAAGACTGCTGCCCTATGTAGTCACTGGCTTGAAAGAAAAGCAGGACCTAAAATATTTTTCCTCACCAGACTGTCTTAAGCCGAGATCAGTTTGGAACTCAGTTCTGACAGGATATATCGCCCCTTATTTACCAGGCAGAAAAAATTCACTGAGCACTTCTTAGTGATGAAATTTAACTAGAAAGTTTGCTCTTTGTCTTAATGCTTGGTTTGATACAACTAATGCAAACTAAAATATTAGTCAGATTTCTAGACCACCTCTGCTCAGTATTAACAAGGAAAAACCACTATTTTGCCATCAACATTGTTTCTTCTAAATGCCTGAGGACTACAGGGATTGACATTAACGTTTTCCCTTGAGAAGGAGAACTTCCCTTAGAAAACTCTTTAATTTCTTCAACTAAGAACCATCTCCTTAAATTGGTGATACTGGATATACTGGTTTGATTGTCCTAACCCTCTAAGAAATACAGATCAAATACAAGCGTGCTAAATAGCTCTGACCAGAAAATTAAAGNTGTCTCCAGTTGCCAAACACCCAAAATGACCGTGGCCAGCTGCAGTCCCAGCCACATCCTGGCTCCTTCCTCGACCTTCCTGGAGCATCTCAGGGCTGGCTGAGACCCAGCAGCAGCACAGGCCTGCCTTGGGTTTTGTGCCAAGCCCTGAACGAGTCACTGCCCTGCAGAAACAGCCTCATCCACCTGCCAGGTGCTGGCCTGGGTGCCCCAGCCCCAGTGAGACACGTCCCCTCTGGGACAAGCAGGACACTGGAAAAATTAGACCTGAGGGGAACACCAACAGAGACAGCATGGCAGCAGCCCTCCTCTTCATGCAAGGAGTGGTTTCGGGCACATCTGGGACACTGCCAGGACACAAACGCCTGGAAATCCTCCTGATTCCTGATTCCTGTCTTTGTGAAAGCCTGTTCCCAGCAGGTGCCCAAGGACAAAGCCTCTGGAGGCTTTGGAGCCCCAGGCTCTCACACGATCCGGTGGGAGCAGCAGCTCTGCAGCAGGAGGCTGATGGGAATCTCCTCCAGTGCTTTGTGCACCCTGACAAACAGAACAGTTTCCTCAGATCAGGAAACAGTTGTTCCCACATTTCTGCACGGTACAGATGGTGGGTTTCTGGACACACGAGAAAGGCCAAAAACATGGCTTATCCAATCTGGGCAAAAATAGCCCTAAGAATGTCCAATATCTGAAAGCCATGGTGGGAGAAATTCAGCTCTGAATTAAGGTGCAAATTTCTACCAGGAAGGCTATTAAATATAAGAATACCTCTAATGGGGCAGTTTTATTGGGACTTGAAGTATTTAGGGTATGGCTATTTTTGTTCAAAATTGAGGGTTTGGAAGATTCTCTGGGCTGTGCAAACAGATATTAAACAGGAAACCAGCTTTGCTACTTTCAGGTCACAGCCCCTATAAGGATATAAAATGTCAGGTTATTTGATATGGTAGGAACTGTGCAGTGAAGGGATCCTTCAGGTGAGATAAGAACAACAGATATGGAATTAGGGCCTCCCACTCCACTGTTAGATTACTTCAGCCGTATTTATTCCATATATTTAGAGCTGCCTTGCATCAAACCTTCTGTTGCCATCTGTGTGCCAAAACCCTCTAAGCCTTTTGCTCCACTGAGATTTGGAAAGAAACAGAGGCAGAATTTCGACTCCAGACACTCTTCACTACACAGATCCAAGTGACTGATATTTCTAGACTTCAATTTAAAATTCATTCAGCAGCTATTACACCCTACTATATTCTATTGTAATATAATGTTATTATATATTATATCATATTACATTATAATTAATTATGTTATAATTTTTTTTGCACATGAAAGGTGGGGACCTTCCAGTCCTAAATTTTAGTTCTCACTGTTCTCCTGCCACTAGCACCATTCTCAGAGGACGGCCAGCTGTGCTGGGGATTTTGCGTTTTCCTTACGCAATTCAGTTTTTCCATCTTAACTTTTGCGAGGCAGGATGACTTTTACAAGGCAGAGAATGGTGTACCACCAGAATTTTTTAAACCTTGGCATCTCCCCTGGAAGGCTGCCACAGGTATTAGCTGCAAAGCTGTGGAGATGAGTTAGGAATTTGAGGATGCAAAACCCGTTTCTCGAATAGCCATCATCTCCCAGTCGGTGATGCACCATTTCCCAGCACTGCTGTCCTGGCTGAATTCCAGTTGGATCTATGCCCACCAGTGGCATTTGCTGCTTTATTTCAGTTTCCTCAGATATCCATCACCCTAATAACAGAGTTGTCATTTAATTACAAGTCACATGTTGTAGCATTTTGTGTCGTTTCTCTGTGCTTTCCACACTCCATTATAATTCCTATATGGAAATAAAATTTTATGGCTACCCAGATCTTCATGAGAATTTAATACAGAAAAATCTGAAAATTTTATAGAAAGTGTATCTCCCTGGCAAATATTTGCACTGCCATCTAACCCCAAACAGGCAGCGAATAATCAGCACACAGGCAGCAAATATCTGCCTCATTTTCATTTCCATTTCCACGCCTTATTCTGCAGCGGCAATGGTGCTTCTCTGTCTTGCAAATAAGAACATAAACATGTGGAACATCTGGGTGTTTAATGGGACGAGAGAGACAGTGGCTCCAAATTGTTCACTAAGTGAATGTTATTCCATATGCCAAAAATACTTTGACAGATCCCCTCGAAACATAATTTCAATTATATATGCCTCTGCTCTCAAAAGCTGAGCTGTAAATATCCGACAGCTTCTCTCAATGAGTCTGCTTCCCCGGGGTGCTCGGAGTCCAATCTTCTGATTGAAGAATTAAGGCTGCATTTTGCTCATCATTTCTCTTCTCTCAGTCAAGGATCTGAGCAAACTTGTGCCTATCTGCTTCTTATTAACAGAAACATTCCCAAATTTGATAGATATCAAGTTAGCCAAACTAACAAAGACTAGAGATCAGCAAAATCAGGGCCATAATCTAGGGAAAAATCAGATTTCTCAGTGTCAAGGATAGTTTTACTTAGTGCAGAGGAATATAGGCATTAAATGCACAGGGGACTGCATGCAAATTGCAGGTAGAGCAAATGGAAAGAAAAGGCCTTTTCTCTACAGTTAACACGTATTAATACAGAAATCAGCAATTGAGAACTAGTCCAGAACTCCACCCATATTTCAGAACACAATTTAATTTTCAAATAATTTTTTAAATAAAACCTTGCAGAGTGGATGGATGGCAAAGTCAAAAGACTGAAAACTACAAATTTATCCGTGAAAACTGTTATAGCAATATATTGTGTGAACTATGAGTCTCTGATGCTTCTCTATAACTTAACTCTCTTTTAGGGTGAGTTTTCTCACCTAGATATTCTCTGCTCACAGCTGTCACAGAAGCTTTGGGTCCCATGTATGGCATGCTAGTTTTAAACCTCCTTTCCTGACACTTCAGATGTTTCTGAAATCCACTGAAACTTTCCACTGAAATCCACTGAAATTTTCTCCCAACACTCACTACCAATGAAGTCCATAGAGCTCTACAGAAGCTGCTTTCAGAGTGCATGAACCCACTACCAAAAAATAAGATTAAGACTTACACAAAGAATCTTCAGCAGCGACCTTTCTCCAAAGGCTGAAACAATTTTTTTTAAGGAATAGGTTAGCACAAACACTCTTCATGTGGGGAACAACACTGGCTAGGTATACTGAAAATATTTATCACAGCCCAACTGAATAAATAATGAATATAGGTAACACTAGATGCAATCCTTCCCCGAGGCAGTTTGGGCTGTGCACAGAGGTTGGCCTGACATTAGGTCATGTACATCACAGAGTTTAGGACCCAAAACTCAGGGAGCACAAAAAAGTTCAGCCAGCTCGGCAGATGTTCCTTCCCAATCGACAGGTTTTGTTTCTGTCTTGGAGAGGAGGTCACAGGAGTCCCAGGCTGCTTGCCCAGCCCTGAGGCAAGTGGCCCAGTGGTGCCTGCTGCAAAATGCAATCCAGGGCTCTACATTTCTGGAAATGGGACCACTAACATTCTCCAGTCCACCCAGAGCTACACTGAAAATGTGTAGTAAATTAAAGATTGCTGTTGTCCCTGCAGCTGGGCGCAGGCACCAGACAGAAAATGCTCCCAGCTCGTGGCCCAGACAGGACTGGATGAGCCCTGAGAGGTGGCTCCCAGAAGTGGCTGAGAGACTTGGGCTGCACTGGTGGCAAATTAAAGATCAAAGCTAGGCTCCACCACAGGCTTTATGTTTCACTTAAACATACCCAACTGTGAAGTTACAAGCTTAAAGAACAACTTTTGACATCTTTACTCGGTTTTAAATGACTCGTTCATCCAGCAGATCTTTCAGAAATTCGTTGAATTAGGATAGAATTGGTGAGGGAACAGAGGCAGAAAGAGTCCTAAGTCAACGACTTCCCCCTAACTAAATAAAAAGTCCCAGACTAATAAGCCACAAATATGGTTATGAAAAGTTTCATCAGTGAAATATTTGCAAAGAGTCAATTTTGTGAATTAGTAATGGGACCGTAATGCAGCCTTCAACTCAGGGATGCTCTGTGAGGGTGTGCTTTATCTTGTTACCTTTGCATATTTGATCAAGGAGCAAATACAGGAATTTTAGTGTGCATACAAATACATTCACACATATTGCCATGCTCTGTAGTGGCCCTCAGTATCCTTTCAACACCTAGGAATCATTTCTTGGTCCTCTCCCTCTCCTGCACTCTAGAGCTCCACCAGGAGAATGCTCTACTCTGCTTTTGAGTTTTCCTCACCCCTGTTTGACTTCCTTTAGGACAACTCCTTAGCAAAGGCATCTGTCCTGTTCCTACCGAAAACTTGTCAAAGTTTCATTTTTCCTCCTTGGTACTATATTTTTTACCTTTTCTCTACGTCAGCCTGCTGGAGGGAATCTGAGCTCTGCACTCCCCTTACCAGCTTGATCACAGCCTCCTCTGCGCTCCCCAAAACCACGCCTGGTGTTTGTTTGTCCTCTATCCCATCGCCTTGCAAAGCAGCAGTGGGAAGCACCAGGGCTGTACTTCACACATCTTGCCCTTTTCTGGAAGATAATGCTCTTCACCCTCCCTCTATCACAGTCTCAAATTTGATGTGTCATCTCCTGCCTTCCCTCTCTGTAATCAATGCATTGGTCATGGACAGGTTTGGCCTCTTAGAGGAAGAAAAAATATGGAAAAACCCCCAAGAACCCAAATTTTTACATTAGCTACTTTTGAGGACTGTGTGTAATTACACCCACACACATTTTTCCATATAAACAACACAATAGCAGCTAAAAGAAGCTGTACAATCATTAATGTAGGGGAAACGATACGTGGGCTCAGAGAGAAATAAAAAGGGGATTAGAAATTCAGGCAGGAGGACAGAGATAAGTCATAAAATAGCCTTTTATGTGGTCCACCCCTCCCCTTCAAACGAGGGGTGCTCATGGATTGGCTGCTAATGAATTGCCACAAATAAAGAGAAATTTATAAGGAAAACCTTCCCATCTAAATTGGAGAACATATATGGAGACCAACAAATTGGGTGAGATAATTACCGATGTAATTTTGTAAATTGGGACCAATGCACAATTTTTTTTTCAGAGCACTGCCATAAAAACCAAAATGTTTTTTTTACTTGCAGAGAATCTGCCAAGTGTTCTCTTTGTACCTGATGAGAGACCACACAACCAGCTTACTGAAAATCACTGGAAGGAATTTAAAGGCAGAATAATAACAAAACTGCTAGAGGGAAGAACAGGAGGAAGTCTGCTGTAAACACGAGAATATAATGGAAAGAGAGTATTAAAAAATCATGTAAGACTACTGTCACCTGGCTCTTAGAAAATCGAGCATGGCATAAAAATAGTACTGGTAGAGACAGGAAAAATAAAACGAATCCTTTGTTCATTAATGCTCATTAAGACAGAGGAAAAAAGGTTTGTTCTTCCTGCTATTACAGAATATTTATCTATGCAAAGCATCATTTCAAAGCGCTGTTCTCCAACAAGCAACCAGAATCCATTCCCAGGGTCAGTTTGCTGCCCTCATATCCCACTGCAGGAATGCTCTTGAGGCTGTAACTCAGAGATGAGTTGGTCTGTTTTAAAAACAACTTGAGCGAAATAAGAAAATTAGATATTTGGGAGTCACAGGACAGTTTTTTGAGGAATTCACTGGAAATTCCAAGATAAATGTTGCGTGATAGTCACCGGTTACTGCACACCAACACCTGGAAGTTACACGATCAGACTGGTGAGTGCAGTTACTCCACTTGGTAACCCAAAGGGAAATGTCCAGAATTGATCCTTTTCCTGCTCCACGCTTTTGTACTTGGAGCTCGGCAGGGTTGGTTCTGGTTTTTTCTTTCTGCTGCTCTTGGAAGGAAACTTCACTTTCATTCCCTGTCCCTTTTCCAGAAACAACTTCCTCCTGCCAGCCAGGTACCTGCTGGGGGCTCAGATGCAGGTGTGCCTGAGGTCTGGTTTCCCAGGCCACACGGAATTATTGGGAACAAACAGCAAAACGGAGAATTAGGGAGATTTCAGGGAATCGGACTAAACCCAGAAGTTACGTATTTCCACAGTTTCCATGACTTGTTTGAATTCTCTATCTAAATTTTATGTGGCAATTTGGCTGCTATCTTTTGTCTAATTAGAACTAAACGTAGGCTGTACTTTAACTCTGTTAATTCCCTTAATGCCATTATCTCAAGTTTGCAGAGGTGCCCAGTAGCACCGACACTGGTGCCCCTTACACAAGGTTCATTGCTTTTCCAAGTAATAGTGCAGGTCGAGGATTCACGGGGTCATTTAGTTAGAGCTAAATAAGAATGACTTGAATTAAAAGAAGAGGCTTCTTAATTTGCGCTGCAATTTTTTCCCTTTGCATTACCACTGCTTTTCCATCTCTCCTGTAATAAGATGTCTCTCCCTCCTGGTAAATATCTGTCTGCTTGCAAGGACCTTTGCATCTATCTTTTTCTTGTCCTTCTATTTTTAGTGCACATCTGTTCCCTGTTTTGACCTCAATTCTCTCTCATCTGGGGCTTAATTTTTCCAAGTCTTCTCACTGCCAGTTCTTCTCACAGCTGTCAGATCTCCTTTTTTCTTGCAGATCCACTGTTTCTGCTGGTGGTGAATGCCTGGACTCCCTCTCTAGGGGAAGGCAGCCCTGCAGGAAGCCCCTGCTCACCTGAGCCAGCTCCTCCACCCAGCTCTGCGTTGTGGGCACGTTCCAGAGGTGGCAGCTTGCTCTCTGTTTTCTCCCTGCACTCCTTTTGTGCTTTTCTGACGCCTCAACGTGTCACCAACCTCTGCGAATCGAGCGTTGCCAGCGCGACAATAAACACCGCTTCTGTTCCTTTCAGGGGCTGCACTTCATTTTCCTTCGGATGGGTAATGGGGAAATCTGTTTCGTTCTACCCCATTTCTCCTCTTGGCAGCAGAATCGGGAGCACGAGCAGGAAGATGCAGGAAGCTCTTCCCTCTCTGGCTTTCCTCTCAGCCACAGTGACATGCTTGCAGAAGGAAGGGTTTGTCCTCCCCTCCTCCAGTGCATCTGCTGATGCACCCAGTGCTGCTAAAAATCCCAAAAGTGCCATCGAGCACCGACAGCCCCGATGCCTCCTGGCACCTGGCCCTACCCTCAGCTCCAGTGGCTGTGAGAAAGGCAGACAAAGCCCTTTGCCTCCCCTCCTCGCCCTTCTGAGACCACTGATGCTGTTGTTGCCCCATTTGTACAACTGATTTCGGAGAAAAGAGTGTCATGTGCAAACAAGGATCAGCTAACGTAAATATTTTCCCCTGTTCAGCTGATGTGTTCAGTACTTTTGTCTCAGTCAAGTTTCCGTGCAGTTTCAGTGTTACAAAACAGTGGTGTAGCACCCAGATACATTAACATTTAAATAAGACACTCAGGCTAACATTCTTTAAAAATTTAGTTTAAAAAAATTACTCTGTACTCGATGCATATTATCCAAAGGCCACGTACACCTTTAGCAAACTCAGATAGCACAGTGAACATGTCAGTTCTAGAAATTTCTACTTCTAATTGCATGTGATATTGTAGGAAAGAGGTACGTGCGCTGCAAACAGTGCTCAACTGAAAAACTAAAAATTATCCCTCCTGCTTTTCCTCCCTCTTAGAGCACAAAGAGAATCTAATTAACATGCTCAGTGTCTCCCCAGAATTCAATTCAAACTCAAAGTATGCTATCAAAGGCTTCAACATCAGACAGAAAATGATTTGGGATGACTGAGCTATCTCTAGGAACACATTAATTTGACTCTAGTGGGTCCTTATGAAAAATGATACCAAATGCAGCTAAAAGGACTTTACCTGCTTTTAAGAGAGAATTTAAAAAGTTATTAGGAATTTTCTGCGACCTTAAAGCTGTCTTGCAATTGTTGAGTATGCCTGTGTAACTTGACAAATGCTGGAAATCACAGTCACTTGGGAGCAGACTTGTGCCTGACATTTTTCTCTTCAGCTGATCTTTTCTCACTGAAGAAAGTTTCCTCTCTGTCTTGTAAGGGACAGAATCTTTCAGGATCCGCAATTTTTTTAGGTTCTCTCCAATTTCACCCAAGAGTGTCATTTACAGGTTTTGCATTCTCTTTTGCTTTTTTGAAAAAAAAAAAGAAATTTCTGTGTATTAGATTTCAAGCCTCCCTGATAGCATTTCCCAGGCAAGTAATTCCTTTGATGCAGTATCCTGCACCTCTACCTTGCAGATAATAAACCAGGTTTTAGCATTGTTTATCACATGCTCAGGGCTGGGGTGCCATTTCAGTACGTGCAGCATGCTAATCAGCCAGATTATAGAGAAGAAAAGGAACATAAAGCTGTTTCTTCCAAAATCCCCTTCTGGACTGCACTGAAGCAGACCCTCCCACATTCAGCACACTAAAGGAGTGGCTCGCTATCACCTATCAGTTTTCTGGTTTGTGCAGGCATCTTATTCTGAGCACATTAAAGCAATGTTGATAAGGGCAAAATGGTTTATTATTTTTTTTTTTAGCCTAGATTTCAAAGAAATGTTCTTAAGAAGGAAGGTACGTCTAAGAAGCAGTGCCTTACCACAGCACTCTTATTAGCATTTCTTCAAAGATGCCTTCAACTTGGTCCCGGCTACAAAGACAAAATCTGCATTTGAATAAAGATATTCAAAATGAAGTTGAAAATTGTCGGAGTCTTATGGAAAAGACGGACATAAGCCGTAAAGCTGAAATGTAGCAAGAGAAAAAAAGGCAGTAAGTGTGCACAGATAAGCAGCTCTTGTGTGCTAGGCATGGCTGCAGAAAGAAAGGAGAGGCTGCCTTCATACCAGCAGCTTCCTGCTGATCTCAAAAAAGCAGGGAAATTTCAGTCATTGGACTTGTCACCAATTACCAGCAGCACTAATGCCAAGGAGGTCTGGCGGTGTCTCCGAGTAATTACTGCCAAGATCACTGGAACAGACCTTCCAATAAATCCAGACCTGTGTGATGAGAGCCTGGTCCTTCACAAGAACATAGAACAAACCCAGGGAGGATAATTATGCAGCCTCTGTGAGACAGTTTTTCTTCTTAAGCCCAGGCAATTAGGGTTCAAATCTCAGTATGCTTCTTTTATTCTATACTGTTTAGGTGGGCCAAATGTGTATATAAAAATAAACATCCATCACAGTTCTTGAAATAATTCTTTTAGAACGGGACTTAGAAAGGATCACGGCAATGAATTCCACATTTCCACCACGGGAATGCAATGTCTGCCAAACCCCATGACTTATTTCTAACATTGCTCGAGGGCTTTCTTAGATATTATGCATTAACTGATTCATTTCTCAAATTAACAAAAAGCAAACCACCAAACAAACAGAAAAAAAGGTCTCACATTACGTATAAATCTCAGCCTTTCAGTGTTTACATTCCAGAAGGATAGCTGACAGTGACACCTCATACCCATTTTGTGAGCTTCCTATGACTCCATTCATAACCTTTCTCAGTTATAAATTACCGTATTCAGGGACAATGACTAATTGTAATTTAGACATATCAATCAGTCTAATCTCCAGGACATAATACTTAATATAATAAAGTTTCACATGAAATGCTTGCCAAGAATACATTGTCTTTATCTTGCCTGCAGTGAAAACCAATGGAGAAACTTGGATCCATTACAGCTTAGCTGTCTAGTCATATTCAGAGGCTTCATTTCATTTACCTCAGTTAATGTTTCCATGGACAGCCATTCTTTTTCCTTTCATTCAGATTTCATTTGGGTTCACTTAAACTCTCCGAGAACTGCATTTCATTATTTACCCAAATGTGTCTTCCTGGCTTTTTCACTTCCATTCTGCCAGTGCTTTATTTATTTCTTGTTTAAAGACATTAGAGTTCAAACATGTCTTTTCAAAATGATTTTGTAAGAAAAACCTTTCAGATAGAGCACGAAAAAATTTAGATGTTACAACCCATTTTTTTCAAACTAAACCTATTGAAACATCAGTGGGAATAAGTGGTGAATTCTAAACAGCTTTAAATAAAATCTGGCACTGTAAATCTGGCACTGACACTGTCCTCGGTGTCAAGCAGCTGCTCCAGAAGACAGAGATTTCCTGAATCTTCCTATAAAGGATCAAACCTCTAAAGATACCTCCCTTGGCATAAGTCAATGAGGAATAAAGAATACTCTTTTTTTGTTCTTTTTTAAAGTACACACTGATTTAACGGTGCTATTTGCTTATTACATAAGTAGCTGGTTAGTTTCTAATTACAGTGTTGATGGAAATCCCCTCGATTTAGATTGCAATATTTTCACTGATGGACTTTAATATTTTAAATTTTGAAAGGAACAACTAAAGGCAAGAACAAATAAAAGCATCTCCACTGGAGCAACAGGGAGCAGGACATTTGAACAAATTTACACACAGCAGGAATAAAACTTGGTTCAACTTTATTTGGGATCAGGCAGATAAAGAAAGCATTGTTTATATCCTGATTTCCTAACTGTAAGGTTGATGCCCACGTTCACGTATCATTACACACCACTCCATGTATGTAAAAAAGTTCATTAAAAACTCAGTCCAACATCCATGACAAATTCAGGCTTTAGTCTGCACCAGTTAAATATGAACGGGTCAGATTTACTTGGAATAGCACAGAATTGCACATCAGGGCGAGACCAAACCAAAAATAATAACTGCATCTATCTGGAGAGCAGAAATTCAATGACTGAGAAATGCTGCACTGTGACTCAGGACCACTTCTAAAGATATATTGTTGTAATAGACAAGGCAGGAACTCTCTTTGTCAGATACCACCAGCTAACACTTTCTTCTTTTAAGCAGGTTGGGCTTTGTTGGGGAGATCTTATTTCAAAATATGTAATTCTGAACATGCTCAGGAAACAGCAGACTGCATGGCAGATAAAGGAAACAAATGCAGTGAGGTTTTATCAAGGGAGAATGCACACAGGGATTATATTCTCAGTTTGGTGAGGGAATCAGCATCTCTAGTAAAACCCTCAGTCTCTGCATAGCCCTCCATGGGCTGAACCATTGGTCTACTTATTGCAAGTCATGAAGACTATATTAATATTTGTATTATTGCTTTTCATGAGCTGCAGGGACGAGCGATAAAACTGCACTCATATAAATATTTGTCACAACAAACTGTAACCGACATCACTTCATCATCCTCACGAGCTGGGAATTACTGACTCCATCAAACACTTCACAGTGCCTGCTCTACGTGGTCGCAGAAAAAACAAGAATAAAGAACAGAGGGAAAAGCCACAATTTATCTCACGAGTTTTCCTCTTGTGGCTTAATACAATGGTTACCATGCTACCTTGTCAAGCTGGAGATAAATGGAACAGTTGGAAGCTGAAGCCTAAAAACAGTTTCAAGCCTGGCTGTGCTCACACATTAAGAAATGACTGGAAGCAGCCTCGGCTCGAGGAGAACTGAGCACTCTGAGAAAAGACATAATTCCAGAAAAACAGTTCTCCAGCTATTCTTTCTTTTATTGTCTTTTTTTCCTTCCTCCTGCTGTTGTTGAAATGTTAGCATCAGTTGGCACAATTTCTGCTCCCCGCCTGCCAACATTTCAGTAAAACACTGATCATTCTGATGAGAAAGATGAAAAAAACTATCAGGTTCAAACAGAAAGTTGTATAAAGTTCCTGCATGATTCAGTCTCCTGTAGGGCTTTTTAGTCTATAGCATAAATCTCTAGAGCCAAAATGTAATAAAGAGGGAAAATAGCGCAGGAAAATGAGTCCTAAAACTTTAAAGACCACATTTTACCCTTGTTATTCACACAGAGGATTACCTAATGCAGTATGGAAAAAAAAATACCCAGCTACTTTCAAAACAAGCAACAGGGAAAACTTGAGTATAGCACGAACACAAGTATTTTTAAAATGTATGATCCCTGGCAAGGTTAGGACTTTGGCACCGAAGTTTTTAATTTCCTGTATGTTACAATTCTAAATGTAGGAGACTTGGATGTGCTTGGGTTTGTAGAAGAATGGCCCCTCAACGTAGCAGGTGTCACCCAGCTCGGCTCTCAAACTCACAATTTTGCCTTCGTTGCTCCCTCCCAGCCCAGCCCTTGCACCCAGCAAAATAAATCTGGGCAATTCTGCAGTGGATCTCAGAATCCTCCTCCACAAAAGGCCAGGAACAACCTCTTCATCTCAGTGCAGAAGCAGCTCCAACCAGCAGCACTTTGCCCCGAATCCAAGATCCTGATAGTCTCAGTGCCATTCACAAAACTGATTTTTAAATTGGAAAAAACTAAGCTCAAAATATTTGGGAAACAGGAGGCATCATAATCAGAAACGGCATTAAATGGTCTGATTTTCAATGAAAATATTACTGAAATACTGTCTTAATTCAGCAAGAACTTTGCAGCTCTCCCACTCAACATCCTATGTCTACAATGCAACATATTTGTAGGTTTTAACAGTTTTTAATGGTTTCCAAAAGAACTGGGCTGCAATGCGTGAGCATTGATCCAGAAGTTTCAATCATAAACAGGTGAAACGTACTCTGAGGAAAGGAATGAAGAGAACTGATTTTCATTTGTGTGGAAATTAACTGCTGGTAGGTAGCCTGGAGTTGGCAAGTTAGATAAGCTATTTTATTTAAAAACAAAATGTTTGCACAATAGTAGCAGATTCTAGATTCCTCTGTTATTTTTGGATGATAAAAACCTTTTCTGTGCCATCTTTGTCTACTGGAAATTGCACAACTTGTAACTTGGGAAAGTTGGTGAGCCTTTTTGGCATCTGTCCTGTTAAGTAATAAAATTCATTCAAATTGCAGTATTAAATGTTTATATAGCTGTCTCTGTGTGTGTTGGGTGGCTTTATACCTACATGAAGCAGAAAATTAAAGAAAAGGAAGATGAGAAGCTCTAAGAACCAAGTTACAATGTTTGTTTTCCTCTCAGATGACACAAGGTAATTTAAAACCTGAAGAGCTTTCCTCACAGAAAAGCCATTCCCCTCCATTCTTCATGATCTGGCTTGTACTTTCTTATAATGAGAGAAAAACATTCTAACTTTATATTTCCTCAATCTGTCCCTGTCCCTTTCAGACATGAATGAATCCCGTGGAAGAGCCTGTGATTTAGTGGTACCTTACAGGCATTGGACACATCTTTCCAAAATTAGGAAAAAATTACTGCTTTTCTTCAAAATTGCAAAATAAAACCCATTATCCAGCTTTATGTCCTTCAAATGTCTGAGAGTCTTAAAAAAACCTCTCTCACCTTTAACTTTTCACCTCTATAGGTCTAAATAGATACAATAAACGGACATGAAGCCACTTTTCTAAGAGCATTTAAAGCTTATTTTTCAAGCTACGTGAAATGTCTTCCTTATCACAGCCTCCAATAAATATATTTTGGTTTTTTTCAAGCCACCATGAATGTCCTTGAAACCAAAGGCTGATGCTAAACCAGCATAACACCGTGAGCTGCCCTGCAAGACATCCCCACACCCCTGCTGCAGC
This sequence comes from Melanocharis versteri, assembly GCA_013397845.1. NCBI lineage: Eukaryota > Metazoa > Chordata > Aves > Passeriformes > Melanocharitidae > Melanocharis > Melanocharis versteri. The sequence goes on from VZTG01006519.1 coordinate 386,999, forward strand.
TGCCTGCAGCACCAGCCCTGCAGAGAGGCTGCCAGTTTGGTCAAAAGGCAGCTGTTCTGAAAACCCCTCCGGGATAAGATTGCCCCTGTTTCGAGGGAGATTTGGGGCTTGTGGCTTTGGAGTGAAAAGTTCTGTGGGATACTCCACCGCACAAACAGCTACCGCTCGGAGCTGTTCTGCAGCGCAGATATTTGCTCTCCTGTTTTGCCCGTGGTAAAGCAAAGCATATGCCTGCAGAGGACCTCGGGCCCCTTTTGAAATCCTCTATGTTGGCAACACAAGCTGCTGTAAAAGGTCGTAACGTAAGTCAAATCATTAAAATGCTTTTCAAAGGAGAAGAAATCATTTTAAGTTATTCCCGCGTGGGCGCACGTACGCATGTAAGACCCGCTGCTCGCCTGTGTGTGTATACAACTTCAGCAAAAAGAAAGATGCACAGTGCTTCTTGCAATTATTAGCCTAAGAAAGCTTAAGTTAAAAGTTAACAGTTAAGTGAAGAAACCGTTAGATATATAATTATATAAGAAAAAGTAATATTTTAAAGACTCTGAATGGCTGCCTCCACTGAGTAGGGGCTTGGCGATGAGGAATGGCTTTAAGCTGTTGGTATCTGTTCAATAGTTGATCTCCTTGGATCAGTGGCACAGGTTTTTGAGCGAGCATCAAGGGCTGGGGCGTTGCTGGGGATGCTCCCTCTGCTTTCAGTGGGAACCGACTTCCCCTCAGGGGCATGGGAAGAGCAGACACAGCGAGTGTGCAGGCACGTCAGAGAGGAAACTCCTGCCCAGGCAGAGCTGTTGGACATTAACTCCCTCGGACAAGCTCCTCAGTTCTGCAAAAGAGGGGCTTTGGAGCCCTCCCTGGCTGACAGCTACTCAGGCAATCCACGCAGCACTAATTAAAGCACTGCTCCACCAGCATCTCCCTCCTGTGCTGCTCAGCATCCCCGTGATTCCTCTGACTAATTTTAGGCACGCGGGCGACTTTTCCTGTAATTAGGCAAGAAACATACGGCTGTTGGGCCGTACCTGTCACGAGCTGCCAGGCTGAGTTTGAGGAGCTGCAGGCTGAGTCCTGCAGGGAGCATTCCCTGGCAGTCCCGCGGCGCTGTGAGATTGCCACGGCGCCGAGGGCGCGCACGGCGTGTCAGATCCCCTCAGCTGAGGGCTGTCCATGCAGCTCCCAGCACAGCCACACCCTGCTCCATCTGCTGAGAGCCAGCAGGACTCGGGGACACGGCAGCTTGTGCTCTCCCAGGCAGCCAGGGCACGGTTATTCCTTATCCAGACCGAGAGCCAAGCTCAAAACTGGCCACCTCCCATTCGCGCCATGTCGCGTTTTCCCCGCGTTGCATCACTAGCTTGATGCTTTTCGTTGGAGTTTTATTGAAGAGATGGGACCATCGTAGTTATACACGATTTATTACTTAAAATAACAAACAAGGCTTCAGTCTCAAAGGTCGTGAGGTTAAGTAACAAGTTGCCATAACAGAGGATAGTCACGGGTTTCAGGGTTACGTGGTAATTTATAACTTTCTGGTCCAATCAGCAATTAACACAAAACTTTGTTTTAACTTGATAACCTATCACCTCTAGTACTTTTTGCTGCAATGCATCTGTTCTTCTACCAATCAAGTGCCAGGTCACGTGTACCTATGTACTTCTATTATAACATCTAAATTCTTAACTTAAACTATAGAATCACATTACTATACTTGAAACCCTTCACCAAATCACCCAACACATATTTTTACTTATAACTATAGGAACACAGGCTTATGATTCTCTTACTTAAGATCTCTATGTCTTGTCATCACATTAACCCTAGCTCCTTCCAAGGCTGTAAATGAAATCCATTATTATGTTCAGAGGTTTTAACCTCTCAGTCTCCAACAGCGCCAGACCTGACCCCCGTTCCAACCCCGCTGCAGAATGGAAAAGGTGAAACTTAACAGATTGGATGGACAAGAAGGTCTAAAATGCCCACCATGCTCCCCTTCCCATTTTTCTTCCAATTCCTTGGTGGTCAGCCAGAAAAGGATTGCGAATTCCGAGTGGCGTATCCACAGGAAAGAATCTCGGGGATAGCATCAGTGTTCCTGGACATAAACGCAGAGAAATCACAGCCTCTGCTACTTGCCTGAGATTTGCTTGATGGATCTAATAGGGTGGTTTCCCTCGTAGTGCAGACCTGCTCCTAGACAGGCAATGTGATCACCCAGCGCTGGATTTCCACTGTAAAATTAAACTTTCTTTCCCATATGGCAGTGATTGCAGCTCAGGATCTCAGTAGGCGTATAAAACAGAGCACAAGAGAGATCTATAGCAGAGTCAGGCTCTGCCAGCTCGTTTTGTACTCCTATCCAAATTGAAAGCTAAAACCAGAATTTTTAACTAAACAACGCAAGTGCATTCTCAGGTTTGGGAATCAAAATACATGTAGGTATTTAGTTTGGGTTTATCTGTGTATAGAGCAGTCATCTCATTGCTTATTTTAAGGAAATTATGGGTAACGCATTCTAAATAATGCAAGATTATGCAAATCTCAATAAACATTAGAGGAAACATCCCTGACTCTGAGAAGACACTGGCTATTCCAACAGTTTTTCCCTTCATTCTTTAATTTGAATCTTTGTCATTAACAGTGAATCAATAAGGTAGGGCTCAAAGAATACTGAAAAAAATTGAGAAGGGGAAGAAAAGGAGATTGGTGCAGTTGATTTTTCTGTTTTGAAGCCTTTATGTCAAGAAAAAAAAGAGCAGTTGAGAGAGCAACTACTGAGTCTAGAATGACCAGAAAGTTAAGGTTTTACTAGGAAAGAATAAGGGCCATATGAGCCAATATAACTTTTTAATGTGCAGCTATGATGAGAATTTTTTTAATATATATAAAAACGAGGTCCATGTTTCATCTGAAGTTCTACTGCCTGTGTTCAGAGTGGCATTTGTGCAATAAATTACTTTTTATTATTTCTCCTTGCTGTTAACACTGCAATGCTACTTCAGAAAATGAGAAATATTTCACTTTATCTCACATATTAACACAATTATTTGTCAATTCTTAGTCAAGTCTATTATTGTTGCTGTTTTGCACGTGATGACATGAAGTGATGATACCAACAGTCTAAATAAGCCTCGAGTGATATTTTGGTCTTGATACCATTTTTCAAAATTAGAAGTTTAGAACACCATGGGACCACATCTTTCTAGATAGACCTACATCTGTTTGCTAATAAAAGGAGAGTGCCTGCTATTTGACCTACTCAGCTTTTAATCCAGTTTTGTTACCAGGTATTTAATTTTTCAAAGGTAAAGACGAAATTTTAGAATCCTATTTTGACAACATTTTTTCATAGTGTCTCTACAGATCGTATTTCATAAATCTCTGACAGAAATAATTTTGCCTCTAAAATGCAAGTCATAATCATAAACCATTGGGAGAAAAACCCAACATACATTTTTTTCTTTAAATCTTGTTGTAAAGGACTTAAAGATTTAGTACTCCTTTAACTCAGTCTCTTCTCTACCACAGGTTCTTGTTTAATTTCAAAATCCTTTCAAAGCCTTCCTAAATCACCATAATTTTGCTCATTAGAGACGGATGTTTCCTCCCTTAACTACAACATGTTAAACTGAAGATGTGAATCAGAAAGTCTGCCAGACACACGAGATGCTGCTCAGACATGAGACCCTGATCCTTAAATATCGATCCACAAGCAGATCTTACTCAAATCATGGACATAACCTCCTAGGAAATTCTGTATTATTTCCTTAAAGATGGTAGGGACAGAAACTCATCACTGCATAACATTAATTAAGTGTAAAAAATGCTTTGTTTTATAAGATAAAATCCTATTTTCTCTAATCCTAAAGGTACAGGTGTAGGAAATGCCTGTTATGAAGAAGGATACTTCTGAATTGAAAAGATGTAAAATATTATTACGAATCTTCTCTAAATCTTTCCAGTACTGGAAACAAAAAGATCAGTAAAGCACTATGCTTTAAGTCTTCCCAGCATAGGTTATTTCAGCTGTTCCACCACAATTGTTGCTAAGAGCTCCCCGTCCACCACCCAAACACTACATAAACACAAGTTGGCGTGCTATGAAGTAGGAAAGTAGTAAATCACAGCGTCTCCTCATCTGTAATTAGGAAGCCATGAATTCCAAGCAAATGAGAAGCTTTTTGCTTCTCATGTGTGTGCGTGTGTTCGTATAGATAGAGAAGTTTCTCCTGTGCTGTAAGAAAACCCTGCAGCAACGGTGATGTGCCTCCATGGGGGAGCCACGATGGCCTGCTCGTTGGAACAGACTCTGCTTATTCAGAAACCACAGAAATTCATCCCTGGCTCGGAGAGCGCTGTCTGTCTGCTCACAACAAGCTCATTTTATATTGGCACCGCTTAATGCATTTATTGAGATCGCTCCGGGCTCTACACGCAGAACCTCCCCTCAAAGGCAAAGTGGAAACAAAGACTGAATAACTGCGAGTGCACAACAAGAACGAGAAGCACTTGAAAACAATAGCTGGTTAGGCGAGCAGCTATTTAAAATATTAGTAAATCAGCATGCAGCTCTGCAGAAGAGGACATTTAAAGCCTCCCCCACTCCCTTCCTCATTTCTCATTGTTCTTGCAGAGGCCCGGAGCAGTCAAGAGCAGCATTTGTTTAGCATTAGGAAAGAGCTCAGCTTAACTTAGAGCTCAGGGAAGCCTCAAGCCCAGGACAGATCATTTATGAATTTGGTGGGACGAAAGAAAAATCTGTATTTACCAGTATGTCACCTTCTGAAGAAAACTTCCCCCTTTTTTTGGTTTTGTTGTTTTGTTTTGTTTTGTTCTGTTTTGGTTTTGCAATAGATATAAACAACATTGCAAAGTGAATTCTGAGATCTCAAGGCATCCCATTACAACTTGATATATCCCTATAAAAGATACTCTATTTCCATCTTCCTAATAGGTTTATGCACCATACTTTAGGGCAACACGCACACAATGGGCATAAATTGTTTATATTGCTCTGCAAATCATTGAAGGAGTTGTATATAGTAAAGGAGTAATATACATCAAATTAGCTTGTAAAAGGCAAGGCAAATATAAGATGAATGGAACAGCAATGCAGAAAAATAAACCTATTAGTACTGAACTCAGTAGTGATACACCATTTATAAGTGCTTTAATTAAAACCAGTCCTTGAATGCTTGTGGCAACTGGAACAAAGGAACAGATTATTATGAGGTGCCAGTGTTTTCCAGCCTAAGTAAATCCTCACATGATTATTTACGATGTTTTAATTGTCTGTGAGGAGAAATTGTTACTTTTGATTTTACTACATGCCCTTAATTTCTTCCTGCCTTTCCAAATATTATTTCTACAGCAATGCTGGCAGAGAGAAACATAACTTGAGAAAAACCTAACTACTGAGGACAGCTCACCAGAACTGGTGCTGTACCCCCAGAGTAGGTGGTGAACAGATAATAAACAGAGCCAGGCTGCACAAAACATCTCCAGGGCAAAAGATCAGACAGAAAAATTCTCCCCGGCTTCTTCTTCCAAAAATAATGCTTTTATGCTCTGTGGTGAAGTAATTAAGAAACATTTTTTACTAATAGCTTTTTCCATCTATTTAGGATTGGTACTCTGCACAGTAGACTCCTTACAGCATAATTTCCCTCAAATCACTCATGATCTTGTCCCCTAAATATGGCTCTACCACAAACTTAGCAACAAGCACTCTTAGCAGTAAGCAGAAAAATCTATTTTGATAAACCGAGTCAGTTAATTTTTACACTGCATGAGGAAATACTGATCTCCAGCATGTCCTGCACATTACATCGTTCTTCCTCCACGGCAAAGATTCCAGAGATGCTGCATACTTGCATCCACCACAAGCCAAGCTCCAGCACTAAGTAGCAACTTAACCAGAGAATGCATCATTCAGCAGCTCCCCAAACTTCCTTGTTCTCAGCCACGTCACATATGTTTCTGTTTCAATTCAACACCATCAGGATCTTTGATAGACAAGCGTGTCGCTCCTGCAAATTTCCGCATACACACAGATCTGTTACACATTTTCAGCACTCGCTTCTCCCAGGATGCTTTTATTTGGGTGATCTGTTCTTACCACTTGCAGCTCTGAATTCCCAGCTACCCTGACACTGAATCAATATTGAAACGATTTTCACACCGAGCTGGTCGTTCCCCAGCAGGAGAAGCTATGCTGTGCGAGATGAAGAGCTGCTTGAACAACTCGGTCCTCCCAAAAACGCACCCCCATCTCCATCCCCGGAGTGCAAGCTCAGAATTCCATCTGCCATTGCACTCACTGCAAGGAAGTGCTGGGAAAGAGGCAGGCAGCAGAGACAATGAGCTCCTTCGAGCCCATGGATGCTGGGATCCATTTTTCCAACCGTGTTCCTTCTCTGAGGGGACTTCTGGGCAGCATCCCAGGAATTCAGCGGGCTGCACATTTTCTACACTTTGTCGTGTCTGCTGGAGGTCTTGAGCTGGTGGGTGGAGCTAAAGAAGCAGTAAATAATTCACTTTGGTTGAAAAGAGAAAACAGGAAACAACGGAAGCTCTCCTGAGTCTCAGAGAAAACTAAGAGGTGAGGGAAATTATCTTGATTCTTTCAGATGCCCAGCTTATCAACATGTCAGAGGCAGTGTGGTAATGAAACTCAAGCTCCTGAAACAAGATCAGCTACTGGAATGAAATCTGGCTGAAAGAAATGGGACCATTGCTCTGAGGAGTTCCTTCACGTTTAACGGAATGTTCACAACTACTCTTCTACATGGGGCATTTCTGCTTATTAAATACCAAGTGGAAGAGTATTCGGTGCACCCAATTCTGCCAAGCCACTCAGACAAAACTCAGACTATTTCTCTGAGAGCACAGGTCAAGCCTATAAAATTTTCCCTCTATTCTTTTCAGGAGACAGAGATTATATAAGATCCATCTATTCTGTTGGCACTGTCAGACCTCTGCAACACACAGGTGCTTGATGTATGGTTTTAGCTTTCCAGACGTTTTGATACCCTGTCATTCCAATAAGCTATTGAGATTGAAAAGTGAATTGAGAGGAGAGGAGGAAAATGCCTCCGCTCCTCTGACAGCCAAGAAGAATCTCACAAACGCTCCATTCCCACCGAGGTATCAACAGATAAGCACAAGCTCTATTCCCATTCAGCTGGCACCTGCCCTGTCACAGGAATGAAGATGCATTGTCTTCCCGGGAACGGCACGAGAAAATGTGACAAAACATGAGGAGTCATCAAGAAAATCTGCATTAACCTCTGTGACTGTGAAACACTCTGCTTCTGCAGCTCGAGCTAAAACCCGCAAGGCACTGCAAGCAGATGGATTTGGACAGAAGTGCAGCAGCAGCAGCCCTTCTGAAGGGTTTCAGGTCTGGGTGTTTGGGCTCAGTAATTCTGTCTAGTGGATCAGAGGTCATCAGGAAACTTTGTTTCCTTAGGAAGCCGCGCTGTTTGGTTTTAATGTTTTGCATGGTTTGTTCCCGTACAGCTGCACAGGGCTGTTCTGTGTAGATGGCCCTGGTTAGAAAGAGTGAGAAGGGAGGTATTTCCAAAGCTCATTTGAAGGTGGAAGCATTATTTGGTTATCCCCAGGTGCAGCCACTGAGCAGGAGTCTCAGGTGGGCAGATCCACACACAAAACCACACTCAGGGACAAGTCCAGTGGGTCCCTGTGAGAGCTTCACAGCCTGGCTCAATGAAGTCCCTTAGTGCCACCTACAACCTGGCATGGGGCACCTCAAGTTATCTCTGTCTTCTGAAACGAGCAGAATATCAGATTTTCATACTTTATTGGGTTGCCTGTGAAACCTCAGGATTTGGGCTCGAGCAGAAATTCACTGTGATGGAATAAAACCACACTCAGGGTCAAGTCCAGTGGGTCCCTGTGAGAGCTTCACAGCCTGGCTCAATGAAGTCCCTTAGTGCCACCTACAACCTGGCATGGGGCACCTCAAGTTATCTCTGTCTTCTGAAACGAGCAGAATATCAGATTTTCATACTTTATTGGGTTGCCTGTGAAACCTCAGGATTTGGGCTCGAGCAGAAATTCACTGTGATGGAATAAAACCACACTCAGGGTCAAGTCCAGTGGGTCCCTGTGAGAGCTTCACAGCCTGGCTCAATGAAGTCCCTTAGTGCCACCTACAACCTGGCATGGGGCACCTCAAGTTATCTCTGTCTTCTGAAACGAGCAGAATATCAGATTTTCATACTTCATTGGGTTGCCTGTGAAAACTCAAGATTCGGGCTTGAGCAGAAATTCACTGTGATGGAATAAAACCACGAGATTTTTAACTCACACGAGATTTTGCTTTGTATTTCTATTTTTTTGATGAAGGATGAGCAGAGGAACCCTACAGCCACTCCACACAGGATCTCAAGGTGGAATGTTTCACTGCACATGGTTTTGGACTCCTCTAGGTGCAGATGAAACCCCACCTACTCAATCACCCTCATCCCCCTTCATTCCTGATGAGAGCTGCTGCATGCCGCATGCAGAAATCTCCTAAAATAACCTCAAAAAAGAATTAAAATCACAAGTAATTTTTTTTTTATGTTGGACAGGAGGCAGAAAATTTGGATAGTCCCTATCAGAGCTGGTTTCAGATACCAACCACTGTCGTTGGGATGGTCATGCTGGATCTGCCTCCCTGAGTGAGAATTAGCAAAATACCGTGGCTGAGCTGCTGTAGGAAGAGAGGTGATCCGCTCAGGAGCAGATAGAGGGATTAAATGAACGAGAACAAAAGTTAATTGCCAAGATTTTGGGAGGTAGAACTGTCCGAGATGAGAACGGACTAAGGAAGAGGTTTGGGAATCTCCCTGAATTGGCCATCAGGCTCTGGGCAGTGCAAGGGCCCCAAAATGCCCTACAGGGGTGTCATATATCCATTATCATGCAGGGTTTAATATTTCTTTGTTCTATCAAGATGTGTTAGGCACATCTGAGCTGCTTTATGCCACCGCTGCCATTTTTCCTCACAGAAATTCCGAGAAGCTTCCTTGGTGCTCGTGCACAACAATAGGATACAGGAGAAAAATAACTGCTCAGTTGAGACACCTCTCATGGGATAAAGCTCTTCACCTAAGCTTCCTGCACCCAGGCTAAAGAGAAATCTTCTTTACCTCAAGGATTAGGGCTATCATTTGCTGAAAGGAAGCTGCTGACAATACATAACACTCTCCTTGCTATGATCTCAAAATTAACTTTTCACCTAGTTATGAACAGACCCATTGGTCACTAGGCTGGTTTTTAATTTTAAAAACAGGAAACTGTACCTTTATTAAAATTAAAAGACTAGTAATTCTTTGAATAAAAGCATAGCAGTAAAAGTTTTGTCCTTATAAGCGTGTCTCATACATTATAGTAAAAGTGCAAATTTGCTTTGATGAGTTTTTATGAATTTAAACATTGTAATTGCATGACGAGATGCAATGGTCTAAACTGTCAGATCTACTCCTGCAAGATCTTCCTCTCTCTTATTTTCAACAGATTTTCATTTTCCCTTTTCCTCATGATATTTAAAAACATTGCATACAATTTGGAGAATAGTAAAAATGCGTTTGTTACTTTTGCTTCAGAGCTGAAATAAAGCATCACTGAGACTAAAATAATAAACCAGCAGCTTTACAGCACATTGAGCCTACAGAACTAAGCAGCTTTGCCACTAGAAATTCAGTTGTTCATTATATTAGATACAGGATTTGCCCTATGCCTGTAAAATTTGATCAGAATTTCCTTCCTTTTAATTCAAAAAGAAAACAATTTCTCATTTTCCTACAGCATCCCCTGACAGATATTATAAAATTTCATTGATTCCATGTTTATTATTCGGTAATAAAACACAGTTAATTCGCTGCATTGTGAAAGTATAATTAATATTAATTAATCAATGGGTTTAAGTTCTTATGAATCACCACACCAAATATTTGACATCTTCAAGTTTTTCCTAAATATGTACCTTAATATATTAATTCTTTTATCAGAAAGCCTCACATACCAGTAGCATCCAACTGTACTGTTTTCTAATATTTGATTAAGGATATTTTACACAGTTTTTTTACTGCTCAGTGGATTCCTCAGCATGTAACAACCACCCCAAAACCAGAATCATTTCCTCCAAGATTATTGCAATTAAAGCTTTTCATTTTATTCATTTGGTGATTTCTTCGGACTGACACTCTTTGAAATACAATTTGGTTAAGCCTTAAAAGAGTTTTTACTATTTTTTTCACAATTATTCAATCGACCAGGTTGATTAATGACAAATGAAGAAACAAGGGGACTACACTACTACATGGACTCAACCTTGAAGTTTTTTCCAGCATAAATGATTCTATGATTCTACTTGAAGTAAGAAAACAGGACAGTTATGACCAATGTGCAGGCTACATTAAAAACAAAATAAAAAAAACCCGAGCCAAAACAAAACAAAAAAAGAAATGCTACAAGATTCCTACTATGCCAAATTTATGACATCACAACTTTGACACTGGTTTGATTATTTCTTGCCATACCCAGCTGCAATAATATAATTTATGACTGCATTGAGGTCTTCAATTAATCAACCTATGTGATTTCTACAGTCACCACCTTACAGAAGGGAGACAAAACCAGGGAACTGAATTTTTTGGCCACAACACAAAGCAGAGAAAGCAAACTTGGGTTTCTCAGCACTGCTCCCCCATGTTTTCTTTCCCACCTCCAGGGTGCCAGATTATCCTTGTCTTTTTTAGATCTCCTGCTCAGACCCGCTTGGAGGAAACTGAGAAAGAAAGGCAGGCTGTGAATATTTATTATTTATAAATAATATTTATAATATTATTATTATATAAGTGGTTTTGCAGGAACCCTGAGTCAAACTGTGAATGCCCAATGCACTGAACATCAGTCTGGCAGTCCACAGCACCATAACAGAAAAACAAGTAGTTTTTGGCACTTGGGTTAATCCTATCAGGCGTTCAAGAATTTATGGTCTTAGATAAAATTAAACATCATATTATTGTCATATGTGTATATATATATCTGTATATATCATGGGATGTACTCCAAAAGAAGAATTATGAAGAGAGCTTTTGTCATTTATTTCATAAAGAATTAAAGTTTCAGGGCGATAGAGAACAAAATGGGAAAATTAATGTAAAATACAATAAATAAAACCAGGAACAAGGTAGTGACTATTCCTATCAATACAGGAGTAGGTAAAAGAATGAAGAAGAAAATAATATTTATTAAAGGAGAGAATGGGAAAATAAATAGGATTGGTAGAGACCTCGTGAATATTAAACTTTGCACAGTGAAACCTGGTGTTTGAATGTGTCCTGGCCTCCCTAGGACATGATTAGGTTATGAAGTGACCACTTAAAATCAAAATTTTAAAGAGTGTACAATGTGATGATGCCAGGAAAATAAAGCATTTTAAATACATTCTCCAAGAATCTCTGATTTGAATGCTGGAAATAAGGATGGCAGGACAAGATGTTTTTTTGTTGATTTGATCATAAACGAAGAGGAAAAGACCAAGCACCAGGACTGACAGAATTTTAGGCACACTCAGCATACAGAATAGAAAATAGTAACAAACCTGAGATTCTAAGTTCTACATTAACTTTAATGACGAAGAAAGGAAAATTTTAAAAGCTGAGAAAATAAGACTGTAATACATAAAGAAATTAACAGGCTTATTTTAATGACCAGAAACATTTTAGATTTTATCACTGAAGCAAATAATACACTGGTTTAAATCAGCATTACTTCAGTAGCTCACGATAGTTATATTTTTGTACTCAATGAAAACTTGATCCCTAAACTCAACCATCTAGAGGACAGCCACAATTCAGTCACTGGGGAGACTTAAATCTTGAGAAATACTACTGAAATATCTGAGAACTATCAGATGACCCGAACTTGCTGACTAAAGAAATTGAAAGTTGTTGCCTGAAGCACAAGAAGCATAATAAAAGGCTGAGCTAAGACATTACCATTCGGGGTCCATAATTTTGCCATTCTGCATTTTTGGAGATAAACAGCAATGTTCCATAATTCTTCAGAATACACAAGGAAAATGGGAAAACTTTTGCTGGCGATGCATGGAGAATTAATGGAATCAGATAGTCACTAATCTGCTTTATTGGTTCTGAGGCAGTTGAGGAATCCATATGTCAATCTAACAGGCTGTCTGACATAAACCTGAAAATAACCATTTCATGAGATGGCCATCATCTGAACCGGATCTGTCCTTCAACAAAAGGACAGAATCCAACCAAAGTTGAAGCATTCTCTTTTAAAATAGTCGAGTTTTATTACCTGAATAAAAGCCTGAGACTCCTTTGGTTTGGCTGGGAGATGGGTTTATTTTAGCTCAGTCCCTCTGAAGGGGATTCATCCTGAGCTGACAGACCTCTGACTGCGAGGGCAGCAGCTGCTTCTGCTTCTCAGCAAAGCTCAAAATGAGATTCTGCCGTCGTTGGTACAGAAAAGTGAGAGCGGTGGAAGATGCTCCAATGGCTCAAGCTCCACTCAGAAATACAAGGGGGAAAAGGCAGGAATCCTTCACTGGCACTTTAGAAAAGTGTTTTACGCTGTTCTGATAGGAAATATTAACATAATAAGTGGCTGAACGTGACTACAGCAAGGAGGCAAGCTCGAAGTTTGCTTCACGAAGCAGAGAGCCTGAAAGGGAGCATCTCTCTGTGTCGTGCCTCTCTGCCCTTCCCTCAGAGGAAGACAATTCATCTGCATCTTTAACCTCCTGACAATCTGCCCCAATTATCTTCATCTGACACAAATTCGTTCTCACTTTCTACCCTTTGTTCAGGTTTGCTCGGCAGTTTTCAGATTTACGGCTGACAGATGAGCAGCACGATCACGTAAACTGCAGTTTCTTAGGAAACCAATCTAAAAATGAACATCCAGGCTTTTCAGATATTTTAACCACAGTGTAACAGTTCAAGATCCGTGCTAAAGAAGAACGAATGCGTGTGACAAAGGAAAAGAAGCATCCTTGGAGGAGCTGAGGTCCCATTTGTGTTCCCATGGCCTGGCCTCTGTAACTGATAGGCGCAGAACACAGCGCACGCTGCGAGGAATTCAAAATCCAACAGCTTGGGAAAGGGGCCACAGTGCCCTGAAGATATATATATATAATATTGGAGCCAGCTGCTTCCCAGTCGTATTTTACCCCAAAATACTTGGTGAAGAGCACAGGGATTGCTCTTGGGTTGCGAGACTTGTTTAAAGAGCAAAGAAGGGTGTAAAATATGGACAGATGGGAGGTCACACGCAGCTGAAAATCTTGCAGTTTTATGGAAGCTATTACAGCCTTCGAGGTCTTACTCAAAATCTCAAGGAGTTGGGTGACTTCTAAAATTTTCTTCTTTTTTTAAAGAGATATCTACTTTTATTTGTAGCCTAATAACTGGAAATACAAATGTATAATCAAAAAGTGAACAGTTACAGAAAGAGGAAGATTCCAGTTCTTCTAAACCTCATTTTTCCCTGTTCTTACATATAGATTATAAAATTATTTTCATGACACTGAATGTTTGGTTTCTTCCCTTTTTTTCTGGCTAAAAATATATTATTATATTAAAACTGTATGAATAAGAGACAACACTACTTTGTTGTGGAATATACAAAACAACAAATAGGTTTAGAAGGTAGGTAAATTATGAAAATAGAGTTGAGGCATTCGATAACCACAAAGAAAATTCTATATATTCCGAGCAGTTCCATTCCAAACCATTAACATTTTTTTCCATTATATATGATCGGATAAAAACAGAAAAACCTTCAAGGACTGAAAGATAATAAAGTAATAAAGGTGTGGTATCCCTAAATTACACGGCACAATGAAGTTCCATGGCCAAAGACTTTTCATTGTTTCTCTGTGAATTACTCTGAAGAAATATTTTAAGTGAAGAATTTGAAAAGTGAGAAGATTTCCAAAGAAAAAGAAACTTCATTATACATAAAAATATTTATATATCTGTATTTTTAATTTTTTAATTTTAATATTTATGTTTTAAAATGAGACACTCAATGTTGAGCCCTCATGTTTCACCTTACAGTCAGTGTTAACAGTTGTGTTGTGATTTCCTGAAATGAAGAATCAGTGATGCAAAACCAGATAATAACACTAATTCTAGCTGTGAGAGCAGAAAAAACTGATTTTGTAAATCACCTGAGAACTCTTTCTGAAATAAAAGAGGCAGCTCTTGAGGAGATAAAAGGCAACAGGAATTTCCCTGAATAATGCTGATCATACTCCTGCTAATCTATAATATATGAATTTCAAATACTATCACGTAGAACATTCTTATAGCTACTTTTTTTTAACTCTCCTAATGGATTTTGTTAAATCGGGAAGAACTATGTATAACTCAAAGGATTATTACCCCGTGCTAGGTTTTTCTTGTAATTGACGCTTTTTTCACTTTTTGACAAAATTCATAAATATTAAGGTTCACCTTCGACTGCTTCAATCTCGCTTCAATTACCATCATCTGTTAATACAGCATGCGTGACATGACAAGAATATCACTCCCTGAAAGTTGCTCACTCTCAGTCAACTTTGCAATTGTCTCTGGCAAATCATTGCATTAAGTGCATTTCCCAACAGGAGACCAGAGCAAAAAGCTGAGATGCACCAAAAGTCCCACTTGGAAAATCACTGTGCCCACGTGCTTTAAGCCAGGCTCACACCTCTCAAATCCATCCACGCACGATCCTGACACGCCCAAAGCACTCCAGGACCTCCCAGTTAGATTGATTTAACTATTTTAAGGGTGGAAAAAAGGTTGTGCTGTGCATGAATAATGCAAAGCACAGCATTTCAGCACAATGAGCTTCCATCGCTGCATCGAGGCACGCTCTGCTGTGAGATAAAGCCAGAGCTGACTCAGAAGAAACAGGTGATTAAACTTCAGTCTAACTGCTCACTATTTTCACATTCAAATTATTAATTGTTTCAAAAAGAAGGTGGGTTTAGCAAAATCTAGAGAAAAGAGGGAAGGTATAGACAGCATAAACACCTTAAACTTCACAGTCATGGCACTTCTATGGTTCAGCATTTTTATGGTTCAGACTGTTTCCTGGGAAACATGTTTGAAAAAAAAATATTCAACAGCAATTAGATCCACAGATTTATGTATGTTTAGAAATTCCCTGTCAAGGAGGAAGATAAGGTATTTGAAGTACTGACAGGTTCTAGCAGCCAGACAGAATGGGGACGGATAAAGGCAGGAAAATTTGCTGAAGTCTTTTAAAATAAAGTAATTCCTCACGCGGTGGTATTAAAGTCCTGCTGCTGTTAGTCTGCATTGTCAGCAAACACCTTAATGAGGAGGTCACAGACAAGCTGCTTTATTCTACAGGCGCTATTAAGCCTATTAAATTTATTTCCCCCTTATTGACACGATTTTGCATTTGAAAGCGGGTACCAGCGGCACGAAGCCACCCAAAAGTCATTCACATTTAAACAAAAGTCTAATTTCACAGGAAGCCAAAGGTTCTGAGGGTAAGAATCGGCGCTAGCAGGGAGGCATATACACACTAATAACTTTTCCACGAAAAAGTAAAACACTTTTCTGTGTGTGAGAGGAGACAGGTGTAGAAAGAGGTGTGTTTGCAGCTCCACGTGCTCAGATTCTGGAGTGATGAGAGCTGTACTCGCTGCGAGCAGCAGACAGCCAGGGATGGATCTGCACAATTGCTCTCCATATTTTCCCTGCACGCCCAGAAAAAGCACTGGCCTCACCTATTTGTTTGACTGAGGGCAGCGGGAGTGGCACAGCTACAAGGTCAACACAGCAACCAAAAAAACTTGATGATGGAGAAGAAAATATTCACGGAAAATTGTCTTGTGCCACAGTTGCAGCTAAGCACAGTAACGTTCTCACAACCCAAGAATTAAAAAAAAAAATTCTTCCATTTCTATAGTTATTTTTAATTTTTATTGTCTTTAAATTGGCAGGGCTATAAGGTCTGAAATGCTCTCATGGGCGATTCAAACTAAAATCTATTGACGTTTGCAGAGATCTTAATCTAGAATTGTGTCTGGGTCTGTAGAAGTTGTTTCTTTTCTGAAAAAAAAAAAAAACAACGAACAAGACAAAACCAAAATTGCTTGACCAACCAAGACTCTTTTCATTCTGTTTTCTCCTGGGCTTCCCACCGTGATTTGGAAGGAATGTGTGCACTGGAAAAAGAAGGGAGGAACGGCTTCCAAGGTAAGAGAGAAATGATCTTTTATTAGCTTTGATGTGGGAGCATCAGCGCTGTAGGCAGAGGCTGCTATGGGACTGTGATTCAGGATATTTGCTTGGGGGAATCCTGCCTGTCAAGACTCCAAATGAGTTCCCTCTGCAAAGCTGGGAAATCTGCTCCTTGCCAGTCCAATTCTCATTAATGTGACACAAATCTAGCAGTTTACTGCTTCAGCAGAACCACACTTGTCCTTAGCTGTCTTCCATCATCTCTCACGGGGATTTCTCTTCCTCAACACAAATTTTGTTCTAGAAGCCAAATTGTTTTGGCTCCTCTTCTTTTCCACATTAAATCTTTGAATTCCCAATATTGGTCATATAGGGTAGGTGTGACATTTTTCATTCATATCCTTTCTGTTGGTCATTTCTTTGCATGAAATAGATTTTCTACTCCCATCACAATAAAAATCAGCCTAGCAAAAAAACCCCCAGATTTAGGAAGAAAATCAGAACCTGTTTGCAGCACCGAATTTTTAAAACAAAATATTTATGTTTTTAATTTGAAGTGTGTGGGTTTGTTTGAAATCACTGATTCTGTATGTTACTTCATTACACAGTAATGGTGCATTTTCAGATGCTCCTTTGAGAACCATAAAATGTACAGCATAACAGCAAAACAACGGGAATAAAAAAGAAAAAAAACAAGCAAAAATGCAATCTATATTACCAATATGAAATCTTGTGAAGAACCTAAGATCAATTAGATTAACTTCTCTGCATAAAAACCTGCAGAAGTTTAGGATTTTGCTCAAACCACTTTACCTGTGCTCAATTCTTCATATCTAAACTGGAGATAAGAGCATGTCGTGGCCTTCGAGAGGTGCCATAAAATAAAAGTCCTTTTAAACTGAGTCTTCAGGAAACAGCAGAAGCAGTGGCCATCAAATAAATCCTGCAGGTAATGTATGGCTATTAAAAGAAACCAAGCAATTAATGAGGCAGGCTTGGATTTCTCTCCCCTGTGCCCCAGTCCTAAGTAATTACAGGGGGGGCAAGAGCAGAACCAGATCCAAGAGCTGTGCTGTGATGCAAATAAAACAATTAGGAACCAAGGAATTAATAAAGCCTTCATTTGTGCCACGTCTGAAATATCTAACCAATAAAACTGGCTTTAATTTGACGTTTCTTCCCAGGGCATATGACGGGAATTTAATTAAATCAATACATTTCTCCTCAATGTTAAGTATCCCTTTTTTTCGTGTCTATACTTGCATCTTGACCATTATTAAACTCAGTAACTCAAGTCAAGTAAATGTGAAAACTTAAAGGGAAAGCCGAAGATAAGTAGACAATTATGTACAAGGTTGGGGGTTTTTTTCTATTTTTAAATAGTATTTTTATTTCAGAGGAGAAAACTTTAACAGCTCCAACTTCTAGAACTATTTATTAAGAAGGAAGATATTAGGGAATAAATAATTACGGAAATAATATGCAAATGGATGGCTAATTCACTGAAAGTTTTCTGATAAATACTTCAATTTTTTTGCAAAATTTATAGGTGAAATTTTGGGAAATGTTAAACAGAAAACCCAAACTGCCACCAGGTGAGTATTTTGATGGGCATCCTGGAAATTTTATCTGAATTTAGGACAAGAAATTGTCCTACATGACTGTGAAAGTGTCTTCTTTATGGGACAAAGGTTCCTTAAAACAGTTATTTTCTTATAAATACATCTGAAGAGAGGAACTCTTTAATTTAATACTGGAAAGACCCTGGTTTAATTCTGTGGGTGAAATTGTATTAATCAATACCCAAAGACCAACATCCACAAAACCCATAGCAACACGCCACAATTCTCATTTTAAGATCTTGCTCTGTATAAGCAGAGTCCCAGAAAAAGGAAAAGAAAGGGAACAACAGCTTGTCTATTTACTTGGAAAAGAAAGAAACAAGATGGGCTCCTTGCTGCTACAGGAAAGTACAAAATCTCATTGGAATGGGGGGAAAAAAAAAAAAGCTGGAGTATTAAACCCTCACAAGTACAAAATGGAAGGTATGGATGCAAAAGCTGGTGGTTCCCTTCCACCAGCACCCAAAAGAGCTGCAGAAAAGTTAATTATCAGTGCATATATCAGACAGACTGTTGGATTAAGTTCTTGCAAGACCACTATATTCCTGATTTGAGGACAGTGCCTTTTTAAAATAATTTTATCTTTAAGCCAACTTCATCTACAAGCAGCTTCTAATAAAAATCTCCCGCAGGTACAAGTCCTTGCCTTCATGTGAAAAGGCTCAATCTCCCTATTCCTTAGCAGCCAGTTTACTCTGGGATAAGGCAGCACTATTTCTGGAACCCAAACTGATGGCAGTGATCTGTGTCGCTCCTGAGTAGAACTTATGACTTCATTTGTCATTTGCAAAATAAGTTTTTGCCAGCTTTGCACCTCCCCAGTGCAGCATAAAGAAAAATTCTTTTCCTTTTCCTGTGTATTTCCACTTGGCCCAATCAGATTTTTACTTAAAACGATGGGGATTTGTATCATTTTGTTGGGGCTTTTTTTATTTGCTCTTTAATCCTAAATCAAGGTGAAACAATTATAATAGGCACTCTTCAAAAAAATATTCTGCATTCATCACCATTTAAAAAGATTGGGTGAACCAATCCACCTCAATAAGAACAGGATCAGGAAAACAACCAGGCTGAATTATGCTTTTAACTTTAAAAGTGATGGTTGTGTTTACCTCCAGAGAGCATTCAGAGATAAATGGCTGCTATTAAAGTGATGATCTCATCAACACATGGCAGCCTTTCTCTTCTCACACACTGTGAAGAAAATAGAATTATCCTTCTTCTTGCAGCCCATCTTATTTCCTCATGCCTCACAAACCAGGAGAAACGAAGGCAGAATCATCAAGTGTGAGCTGTGGTGGAAAGGGCAGTCAAAATCTTTTCATTCCCACTTGCAGATGAGCAAAATTTTTAATAGGATTTTCATTAATTCCTACAGAATGCCCTTTTTCTCCTCGGAGGGGGACGGAGTGGTTTGAGTTCCGCCTCAGAAATGCTGGAATGATCCACCTCTCCTGCATGGGGTATCAAGAGGAGCAGCACACATTTCCTTTCTTGGAGATGAAAAGCACTTTGCAGTGCTCTGCAAAGCTTTGCAGAAGCACAGACAAGACTGGCTGCCACAGGAGATCCCTGTCCTGCCCGGCAGCACAGGGAATTCCCAGGGTGACTGTCACAGCCATTGGGGACAGACTGCAGAGCCCAGCCTGGAGGGATGCGATGGCACGGCCAGAGCCAAGGAATCCTGACTGTTTTCTGCCTCAGACAGAAGTCGAGACAATTTTCTGCCTCCTCAAAAGAAAAAAATGAATGAAAGAATACATTCTACATTACCCATCCTGTTTAACTGGTTAATATTCTCACCAACTCTTAAGCACCAAGTTCTCATGCAAATTAAGCTTGCTCTTTCACCTCATAATTGGAGTTTAGTCTCAAGCAACCCCAAAAGTCACGTCCAGTCAAGAACACCATTCACAGGCAGCAGCCAAAGAAAAGACCCTTTGACTTAGTTTTTCCTTAAAACTGGCACACAATGCTCCTCTTTCACAATTCAGTCTAAGAGATAACACACAACGGAGAGACACCAACGGGAAAAACACTTATTGAGGGAGGTAATGAAGGATTTCTGCAGAGCAACCAGGAAAATCTTCACCAATTTCTTTGTCCCTAAATTGGTCCAAAATTAAATTCCCAGTTTAGCCTCTGATTTATAACACATGCAAGGCACTTAACCACTCTACACCAATAAAAACTCTATAGCCAACTTGTCTGAGTACTAGGACATTTATTTTCTTAAATGTTCTAAGATGCTCTGAAACCATTAGATGAACCTTGTGCGAATAGAAAATATTGCTGGATATCCCTGTGGGAAAAGAATTGTTGTCTTAAAGATGCCACCAAGAAATTATGTCGTCAGTTAAACAAAATGTACAAAAAATTATAATCCAGCCTCTCCCCCTGCGTTTTGATATGCTTCACCAAAATGCACTAAATGAATGTATTTTAATTCATTCTCCCAACACCATAATGAGAAGGAGGGGATGAAAATGCTCATTTTTCCAAAAAATATATAAAATTCAGAAGAGAAAAATGATTATCCCCAGGAAAAAACAATGTCAAGCGTAGTGGTGACTCAGTAAAGTCCAAGACTACTGCCTAGTCCCAAACCAGATATCCCTCTTTTTTTTCTATATTTTAAGGTCTTCCTTCTTAATCCTGTAAATAACTTGGGTCTACGTGAGGTCAAATGGAAAAGTAGTGAGCTCATCTAAGAGGAAAACAACAGGCAGCCACCAGGACTGCTGTCCAGCTCAAAATATCCACCAGAATTCAGGCTATTCCATGCCAGCAGCAGGTTAGAAAAACAAAAAGATCTTCAGCTGTCACTACTGAGACGTTGAGAGTTTATTTCTCCTCTCAGCCCCTCATACCCCATAGATTTTTCTTTTAGGTGGAAGTTTGGCTGCAGGTGCTCCAAGCACAAAGGCAGAGCTGTGTCAGGTGGACAAGACCCAACCTCCTCCGCTTCTAAAAATTAAATTTTACAGGATCACAAAGCTCTGACGCTTTCTGTAAAGGACAAGATATTTTTGCTGCTTTATCAAACAGACCTATGGCACAGAGGTAAGAAAAACCATTCATTTCACTGTTATTTGCTTGAGGGGGCTGGTGTTTGTGTTGCTATTTTTGTTTCTTTTTAAAGTCACCAGCACATGGGAAAAGTTAGAGGTTTTAATTGCCATCTGGAGAGTCAAAAAATATTAGAAGTATTATGGAATTCATATAATTTACACTGTAAATTTAACAGTGTAAATTTCACAGTATCTTTTTACCTGTAAATTCCACAGTATCTTTTTTTTCAGCATACGCTGGCCAAAACAAACTGGAACAGAAACAAAGCCTGGTGTTTCTGAAACAGATGTTATAAAGACATAAAGGCAAAAATAAAAACTGACAAGGGACCTACAAGCTAGTTTATTATACCTTCCGCAGGAAAAGAACAAACAGGGTGAAAATTTCTCTCATGTAACATTATGGATGAATGAATGGCTTGCAAATGAAGTCTTTCACTTCATCTGAACATCTGTTTAAAGAAAAGGATATATACTGTTCAAACTCTGCCAAGTTCTACACCTAAGTACAAAAGAATTGGCCAAATAATGGCACGCACTCCGGGAGAGGCTGAATCTTTGATAGAAACCTAGAATACAATTTTAGAAAAAGTCCACGTGTGTTTGCTAAAATGCTTTTCAGTGCAAATACAGAAAGATTAGAAAGAGAGGAGGTGAAAAGTAAAGGTGGGACTGAACAGGTAAAGAACTAATTTCCTCCAGATTGCACAGCGAAAACATAAGAAAAGGCAGCGCCGCTGCTGAAAACGTTCACAGGTCAAAGGATCAAATTATCCTGATGATTTATTGTGAATTTAATTCCAGCCCTTGTCACCAGTGGAGCTCCACTGAGGAGATCAAGGTGCTTCCTGCAGCTCTGTCAGAGCCTCTGTCAGGAGGGGACTCAGGGCACGGTGATGGGCTCAGGTCAGGTGGATTTTTATGGTCAGCTGTCCATAAAAAGAAGAGCCGGCCATGGATCAACACAGGGAACCCAGCAGAGAGCAAGAGGGGCCTCCAGGACACGGATGGTGGCACCAGAACAGCATCTTCAGGGCAAACTGCCCTCTCCTGAAGATGATTCTACAGCACTGACAAGAGTGACAGATATCCAATCACGCCGCTAAGTGGAGCGCAAGTAATCAGCTAATTATCTGTTTTGCATAATGAGTGAGGGACGTGCTTTCACCCGAGGAAAACTGATAAAAGGGAGAAATAACATTTGCCAGAAGCATCGGAGGGGCTGTGCTTGCAGTCAGTGACGAGGCAGCCCAAACTGCAGGGAGATGTGTCACAACACCAGCCGAGGGGAAGAGAGCAGTGTCACCCTGGGCTGGGAGAGGCAGCAGGGTGGGATCAGAGCTCAGAACTCTGAGCTGCCCCTGTGGGTGCCTGAGCCAGCCCTGGAGGTCTGGGAGCACTCAGGAAGGGATCTGCAGCGACAAAACGGAAGCACTGATGGAAATGAGTGGTTGCTTTGATGGCAAAAATTGTTATCTTAAGGGTTAATTAGCCCTGCGTAACCTCATAACGCCATTGTAGTCCTCCCAAACTGCCTGGCCCTTCTTCCAAAAGTCTCAGGCTCTCCTCTTTTTCCTGAGTTCCAGCCAAAGTCCTCTGTTCAGCCAGGCTGGTGTTCCCCACCAGCTCATCTTTCAGCACAGGGGATGCTCCTGTGCCTTTTGAGATTCCCCTCTCGAAGAACATCCAGTCTCCCTGGGCTCCTTTTCCNTTGCTCCCGTGCCTTTTGAGATTTCCTTCTTGAAGAACATCCAGTCTCCCTGGGCTCCTTTTCCCTCCAGGAATGCCTCCAAAAGGACTCCTTTAACCAATCTCCTGAGCAGGCCAGGCTCTGTCCTCCAGCAGTCCAAGGCAGCCATTCTGCTGACACCCCTCCCTACTGCAAGGATCAAAAATCAAATTTCACAATCACCATTCCCAAGAGCGTCTCCAACCAAATAAAATCACAGAATGCTGTTAGAGCACACCAGGCTTTTTGGGAAAAGGGCTTTTCCCTTGGAAGACCTCAAGTGTTACAGACATCAACATCATCCTTCAAAAAGCCAATAAACCTAAGCTAGAATATCCCAAAGCTTTTCATTACAATTCTGAGTGTTATCAAATTGTTAATTATTTCAGTAATCTCAGGGCAGATGAAAAAGTGGCCCAGAACCAGCACTGACAGAGAGGTCTCACACTCAGTAACAATCAAAATTAGTGGATATTGATACTTCTCTGAATGTTTGGGAACACTGGAACCTTGGAGCTAGGACAACATTAATAAAGAGATAATCAAGAAAATAAATCTGACTGCAATTTCTCCTGATAATAATTATTCTGTTATTAATACCATATGTCTTTTTGCACAGTTTATCAATGACCCTAACTGACAAGAACAGCTTTGTAGTTATGCTGCTGCACATATTTTATGTATTTTACATCTATTAGCATTCAATTATAACACAGGAGTAACTTCTGTCTTGCTCGATGCCCATTGAAAATTGTCTTTACCATTTGAAACATTCTCTTTTTCTCCCTTAGAAGAAAGGAGTGTTGGAGAAAAGCAATGAGGGACTACAGTGAGTAAGGGAAGCACACTCCAGTCTGCAAGCCTATATTTCTAAGCATAAAATTTGGGGTTTGTTTCATGATTGAACACCTCTTTGCAAATGCAATTTATGCTTGCACACTGAAAATTAGGTTATTTCATATCTTTGCATACTCATATTCTCCACTGTAATTTGAACAAAAAAAAAAAGAAATATATATATATATATAATACGATCTTTGACATTTTAATTAAAACCTATTAAAAAGTCTATAGCAAGCAATAAAGTCTAAATTGTCTCCCTAATTTTAACCTGCATTGCAACGGTGTCATGAATTCACATAACCATGGATAAAAATCTTTCACAGAGAGGAGCACGGGCTGAGCAAAAAATTCTGAGCCTGACACCTAATTAAGATATACTTGCCCCTGATGAAGAAAGTTCTTCACCTGTTACTGTGTGTTCCAGTGGTCCAGGGCTGTCTTTAAAGGACCATTAAAAATGTACCTGAAGGCAAAGTCAATCTTTAGACTTGACAGCTTTTTTGCAGTAAGTAGCAGAGTGAATATTTTATTGCTTTATGATCTAATGACCATTCTGTTTAATCTTAATGCAGTAAAGACGAGCAAGAAAATATGCTAAGGGGATGTACTAATACATCAATTATGGAGAGTGGGAAAGTACTTTTAAAAAGTACCAGTAATCTATTGTAAATGAACATCTCAATAAGCACTCCTAGCCACGGGGAGAGCTGAAAGAGATGCATTAAAAATCTACTCAGATTCTGCTCATTACAGATATGTTCTCCTCAGCTCTTAAGTAATGCAGCAATCACATAATTAACTTCTGAAAAGAGAAGCATTTAAAACAACTTGTATCTATGGAACGCTGCAGGCTTTCTCCTTATTTTGTTCAGTGAAAATGAAATTTTCCATCTACTTTCCTTAGCATTGCTGCAAAAGGGCTGAGACAGAGTGGCATTTCTCCTGAAAGTACTGCAAAAGTAGAAACATGATTCCCCAAACCAAACAGACACTAATTTTTGGTCAAAAGAACAAGTAAAGAAAGATAAATAAACTCTGATCCTGCTTAACAGCAAACACACTATCCCATATCAAAGTGGATTCTTGTCTCCCCTGGAATTAATTTCAGGAATTTCACCCTGAAATGATGACCTGAATTTTACATGGGAAGGTTTTAGCTTCTCCAATGATTTGGATTTAGACCTCGGTCCTGTCAGGTGCCACGAGATGACACAGCCCAAAAGATCTGTACATCCCAAACCCAGACACCAGCTCCGAGGAAAAAGTTCACAGAACTTTCCAAGTGAAACCACTGGGCCTGCTGTGAAAATATGGAGAATTAATTCAAGTGATGAAAGTGATGAGGAGCCTCTCAACTGGATCTACAGAGCTCTGACACTACCTGCAGTAATTCAGGGAAAGATGCTTCCACTCAGGAGCTCTCAGGACGGAGAACTCTGGATCCTTTTCTTCCTAGAACGGCTTCAGTTAGAGAGGATTTTAAAGATCATCCCATTCCCGTGGGCAAACATGGAATTTTTGAGGCAAACACGGAATTTTTGAGGCAAACACCTCCCGCTATCCCAGGTTGTTCAGAGCCCCATCCAACTTGGTCTTGAACATTTCCAGGGATGGCACAACCACAACTTCTCTGGGAAACCTGTGCCAGAGCCCCACCACCTCCACAATAAAGAATTTTTTCCTAATATCCAATCTAAACCTACTCTCTTTGAGTTTGAAGCCATTCCCCCTTTTCCTGTCACTAAATACCGCTGTAAATAGACTTTCCCCGCCTTTCTCCTACTCTGAATTTGTCTCCAAAAGCCCCAAAGACCTGAATAAATCCCCTGTGAGGCTCCCGACTGAATTAAGAAACAGGAATATCACTGACATGAATGTGATGTGCACTGATTCTGCCCAACATTTTATGCAGAGAAAAAGAAACAGGAAATATCAAAAGTGGCAGTTGGCAGATAATTTACTGACAGATTTTTATCTTATGAATAGGTTTCTACCGTGGGTATATTTCTTTGCCGATATAACTCAAATGAAACCTTTTTATCTGACTAATAACATAGCAAACCTTCATTTTAGGGAGTGATTATTAAAGTGAATTTATATGGGATGTAGAAAAATTGTACTTCCATTTGCAAAACGAAAAAGCCTCTGTACTACAATTCTAAGAAGGTCTGTGTGTGGGATTCAAATTCCTATACGTTAAAAAGAAAATTCAGTTTTCACTTTTCCATCAACACAAGCTGTTTCCTGAGTATTTCAGCACAAAGTCTTGTCACATAGCTTAAATAACCGAGAGATTTTATTTCTTTGCAGCATCATAGATGTTTTTAAGCCAAGGAGAAACGAAGATATAGCAATAAACCCCGGCGGCAAATAATTTTGAGAAATTTCTGGAGGCTTTTCTTAATTGAAAGACTGAGGAGATGTGTGCATCTTGGGTTTGAGAAAGCAAACTATTCATGGCTCTGTATTAATCAGTGACAAGAGACTGATAAAAGTGGAAAAGCTAGTGATGCTCCAGCAGATTTTAGAGAGTGGATCTGGTGATATTTTTATGGCTAGCTACAGACTTTTGATGTCGTTTACATGGATAAGAAAATTATTATAAACAGTTTCCTCATGTCTAAACATTAAATTATCCATATTAAATGGCCACGTATGTCTTTGCATATTGTATACATTGGTATACACACACACATACACTTTGTGTATATTGCTCTAAGCTGATGATGACAAAGATCTATTTCTTCCTTTGGTTTTTATTTTAAAAGCACGAGTCACATCGTGAAGTTTTCAGCAGAACGCACTGCACACAGCTTTGGAGGAACAAAAGCAAAAAAAATCACATTCTCTGAAAATTGCTGTGAGAAACTAAAGCTGTGAGCACAGAGTAACAGCAGTGATGCAGCTCAGCATTTAAACTGAACTAGTTGTTTTGGAAGAACACTAAAATGCTGGGTTTTGATGTTTTGAAGCATAAATGTAAGGAACAAAAAACAGTGCACTGCAAAGAGTCTGTAGATATGAGTCAAACTGGATTAGAAATACAAGGGTTTGTCTTCCACCTCCTGCAAACCCACGACTGCCCATTTTCCCTGTCTTCATTCCTCTTACCCTCACAGAAAATTTGCAGAAAGTTCTGATTAAGGTATGCTGAAATTTAAATTCTTCAAGAAATCATCCATTCTCTTCCACTATCCCTCCACTGTCAACTCATGTAGGAATATACATCCAAACAAGAGCACTAAAATCCCATCTGATATCATGCAGTTTAAACCATCCTAAGGCACAAATGCATTCACTCTTTCTGAATTCTTGCTCGCTTTAGAGGTGCATCTGTCAGATATTCAATAAACAACCCCCAAACCTGCAAATAATATCAATAATTGATCTGGCTTGTGAATTAAAATAGTGTTATTAACCGTGTAGTCCAAATGTTCTTTCAGTCTATAATTAAAAAAATGCTTCAGAAACTCTTTCTTCTTTCCATATTTCAACAGAACTCACGCATGAAATTTTAAAAATTTCTTTTTTCTGTGTTGGTATTTATTCTTAAAAAAAAGATATTTTTAAAGCATTGAATGCACTAAAAGTATTCAAAAACTCAGTTATAAAAGAGGGAGAGAAGGACAAAAATCATTGTATCCTCAACATCTCAATCAGTATTGCCGACTCATAGGCAATATAGCACAAACAATAGTTCTAAGATGCATTCCATTTCTGTAAATAGATTCATTTCTCCAGCCTCTTAGCTAATTTTTTTGTCTTTTCCTAATATTTAGGAGTATTTTATAGAAGAAACCACGTTAAGAGGAATAAAGTGATTTGTCCAGACTAGATGACTTCCTGTATTGGTAAGGTGTAAGGTGTTCAAACACCCCTGAGACAACTCCAGATATGGAGATGGCCTCTTCTCACTCAGAAAGAAAATAAACATTTGAGGTACTCAGCGTTTATCCAGGCAAACCATCAACTTCCTTGTCGAGGTACAGCCTAAAACCTCCCTTAAATTTCCACATTTTTATTTGAAAACAAATTTTCTACAGACTATTTCTAGTTATGAACATACCTACTCCTGAGCCCAATGTTTTATATCATTTGCTAAAACATTGGGATCAAACAGTGGCGAATGTCAATGCAAGCAAAAACTTGCAGAGGACCCTCTCGATTCTTGTCTCCTTTCCAGTAACTTCTCTATGCCTTTTTTTCCACAGAATGCTCCTAAAGCTGCAGAATTCACCCCATGCTGTAAGTAAGGGTATTTATTGAAATTAACACTAACTGAAGCAAGAACATAATAAGCTGAGATGTGTTTAAAGGAGAGAGCTGACCGAAAATCCAGAAACAACATCTTAAAAGGAATCTAGAGAGTTTGTAACCAGCAGTTAATTACAATATCAGACATTTTCATCCGAGCCCTGTGTTAACCCTTGAAGCTCTTTCAGGTTGCAGCAGATATTCCAGTCCCTAAATTCATGCATGTGTTATTTTCCGTGCAGATTTGCCTGGTGAACTTCAAAGAAAAACAACAACAACATTAACCTTCCCCTCCTACTAAAAATAAGTATTCCTGCTTCTGGTTTTGACTGACAGAAAATACAACACATTAGAGTTCTTTTGGATTCAGGCAAGAAAAGCAATATAGGAAAACAAAGTTAAAACTTCATTTAAAGACTTATGAATATCCTTCCTATTCAGCGACTCGAACCAGTTGATCCATTACATATTAATAGAGATGTAACACAATTCCTGAATATTCTCTGAACATTTCTATTCTCTGAACGTTAAATGCAGTAAATAAATTTTAAATCAATCTCTGTGATCTAGATGCCTAACTGAGAAGAGCTGTCTTGGAAAAGGACACAAGCTAAGTAATATTCATATGACATTTGTACTGAAATTTAGGTGGAAACAAGCATTTAATACAGAGTGAGAGTTCTGAAATGAGGTTCCTAAGCACACAAACCCCAAAAAAGTTAATCCCAGAATGACAAACTTTGCATTGTGGGTTATTTCCCTAGTTTTTGTTTATGTTAAAAATTTGTCTAAATAATTAAGCATTTGCAAGTCAAATGAGCTGGTAGGACTCTCCAGCCTCAGCTGTCATTGCATGCTGTTCCTTTGAACAATATTTACAATGCAACACGAGAGAAAACAAGGCAGATCCTGTGGTTCCTGACAAATGCTGCTAATGAGGGTTCAGACCCCTGTTTAGCCTTTGCAGCATCTCCTTAACGGGCAGCAAAATGCCACCGGCTACTCGGCTGCTGCATTTTAATTACAGCTTCAGCCACTGCAGAGGGAAGTGTTCAGAGAGAAATCGACTTGTCCCTAATTTAATTTTAGTGGCACTCCGACCCTTTAAAAGCAGACTTTGCTAAAGTTCTCAGGAGTTCGGGCAGTGTCTCCTGCAGAAGGAGGAGCCCAACCATCTGCTCCGCTTGCCTGACAAAAAACTCCACATTATTGGTGTTGCCTCTTCTGCAGTTTGTGTTACTTAACATTCTGCTTGTGCTGCTGCAAGACGGCTCCTGAGTGCCTTAGAGTCCCCCAAAGGCAGCTGCTCTGCCACGTCAGGATTTAGAGCTGCCATTCCAAACCAGAACAGCTGCAGTTAGCACAACTCATTTCTCTAAAGGATGTTTGGTTCTGGAGTGCTGAACTTCTGCTGCCAGGTGGAGTTGGTCCCTCAGTATCAGCAGCCTCAAGAAGAAGCATCCGAAATACTCACGTTTTAAAAATACTACAGGGGTAGACTGAAGGAAAACAATTTGAAAGTTGTTCCATCACATCTTTCCCCTGGATGAATCTGCTACAGGATGGCAATAATTTTGTGACAGCAGAATGGCACGATACGATCTAACCGCAGGAAATGAAAAGGCAAGATATTTTAAAACACTAAAATTAGCAAATCATGTCTAGCAATCCTATCATATTGTCCCAAAAAGGTGACACTTCCTCGTGACTTTTATGTCTGTGTGTTGGAGAACTAAAATTACTGCATGCCACCCAAAGAAATGGATCTACCAGGAGCAACAGTTTCCCTCCTCTAGCATTGCTTTGCTGCAATCCAGACAGATATCAAAGAGCCAGAGAAAATCTTCATAAGCTTTGTTGGGCCTCTTAGCTATCACAGATGGAAAAAAGGGGAGGAATTTGGATAGGCCCCATTTCTGCACAATGTAACACCAGAATTCACTGAGAAGATGGGTCTTTGAGTTAAGCCTACTTTTTTTTTTTTTTTTCCTTGAAGGGTCTGTCTTCTGCAAAAAAAAATGTTTGAAGATCTTTTATTCAAAGAGAACTCGATTACTGGATTTTACTGAAAAGGTGTGCTTCTCCCTGTTTTATCAGAAATGGAGAGGCTGTGATGATTAGAAGAAAATAGCAGCAAGGCAAATTGAAGTAAATGAAGGAGAAATGAAATGTTGAGCTAACTTAACACCATAACTCATTGTTTTGTTATGCAAATCGTTTCATATCAATTACTGGGTAATTATTCAGAGGGCAAGATCTCAAAGACTCCCATAAAAGTTAGAGGTGTGAAACCTCTGGAATCCATTAAGCAAGATGAGAGCTCATAAGGTGGAGTTTTAAAAATCGAGGTGCCTTATTGATTAATCAAATAGCAATGGCTGTTAAAAGCACAGAAAATTAAAGCAAAAAAAATGGTTTAGTTCTCCAAATATTAGCTAGCAAAAGTGTGTTGAATCTTTCATGTGTTGGCCCAAAAAATAATATACCACTTAATAATGGTTGGTCAGAGCTTAATTTTGTGAGACAGTCATTACCTTCAATGGCTTTTAGACTAATAAAAGGTGTTTTGTTAGAATGGAGCATCAGTTCATTTTTTATTACAGAAGCACATCTTCGTTATCACGAGATGCTAAAAAGAATGGAGCTGGAATGAGCATTTTTTGTTTGTTTTTTACGGAAAACAACACAAACTGAATCATTCTAATTACAGTTTCCAACAGAAGTTTAGTAAGAGATGGAAACCCTCCTAGAAGAGGTGTTCTGAGCCCTG
This sequence comes from Melanocharis versteri, assembly GCA_013397845.1. NCBI lineage: Eukaryota > Metazoa > Chordata > Aves > Passeriformes > Melanocharitidae > Melanocharis > Melanocharis versteri. Next base: position 417,538 of record VZTG01006519.1, read on the forward strand.
TTGTATGAGTTATTTATTGGCACATAAAGCTTCTCTTTATGACATAAGTAGACAACAATTTCTTTCTGGCAGAAATACTTTACGAAATTTAGCACGGTATACAGGGGTTTCAAAATTTCTAATTACCAAAATGCCAGAGACTTTGAATCATTATCTAAGGTATATCTTCCAAAAGGAAAGCATGATAAATCTACCACCTAGCCTTTTCAAAAGGCACTAAAAAGTGCCATAATTCACAGCAGAGGTGTATGCACGGAGTGCAGAGGAGCCCAACTGAGCAAACAGAAGTCTGGAAACCAATTTACGGCCGAGCAGCTTGATCTGTCCAGAATTAGAATAAATACCCCATTAAAACCATGCTGTCAGGCTGTAACTAAAGTGGAAAGCGTGCTGGGACAGAGTTCTGCTACTTCAGTGCTACATCAAGTCCAAAACCACTAAAAATTTCTATGAGCTTTGCACAGAGGCCTAAAGGGCTTTGGGACTGTTTGGAAGAACAGCAGCCACGCTTTTCACATCCGACTTTATGGCCACGAAAATTTCCCTGTCTTTGCAACAGGGAGAGGCTGGTGCCTCTGAAACCCGGATGGGAACAAAAATGCCCTCCCTGGGGGCTGAGGAGAAAGGGGCAGCAGGAATTTCAATATTAGTTCATGGCAAAATAACCTCAGGCCCTTCACATATTTCAATCTCCTCCTGCAATGAAGGCCGAGCCACCACGCTGTCACTAATTTTTTAGGCCCTTTAAACAAACAGAAACTGAACTATTTCAACAAAAATCCATTTTCCAGCGCAATCCCCAGCATAATTCCCAGGCATTGTCGGGGTATCCTGGTCTCTGAGGTGTTCAGGGAGAATTTTCAGCTGCTCTGTCAAGCACAAGTCAACTGAGTTGAACCTCCCAGGCTGGCTGAGCTGAACCTCCCTAAGCACACAATAACAGCTGATTCCAAAGGCAAACTTTTGAGCTTGTTTCAGTAAACACAATAATTTGCCCGGTGCTATAATAAAAAAGTGATCAATATCCTGCAGATTCCTCTTTGCAACTCAGGTGATTTACCAGCTTCAGGCAGGAAAATGTAATGACCCCATTCTTCTGTGGAAGAACACAGCACTGCCTCACAAAACAGGCAATAAAATTATAACTATTCAACTGCAATACTGAGATTACTCTCAAAAAACTCAATCAATCAAGATGAATCTAACAATCTAACAAAAATCTGCTTCAATTTTTGCTCTCTTAATTTTTGTTTTTTTAATTAAAAAAATCCAAATCAGGACAATTTTGTAAAGATAAATGTTTGGATGGATTCAAAACAATTGCATATTTTTTTCTACGGAAATTTTTTGCTGTTTCAGGTTTCACCTTCGGTTCACACACACAATTTAAATTATCGTGTGTCTCAAACTTTACAAGAATCTTCCTGGAAAGCAGAACTTGCTGTTCTGAAAGGTCTGGAGGCACAGTCAGCTTTCATCTGAGGATGCTGCAGACAATCTGAAAAGTCATCCCAGTGAGTGACATTTCAGAGAGCATTAAACCCAACCCATAAGAATGTCACCTCTGGGTCCACAGGGAGTGTGCAGAGAGCACACACTGCATTTTCTGCAGAAAGATGCAAGCTACAGAGTATTACTTATCTTGGTTCAAAAAAAAATGGGTGGCAAAATGACTGAATATTTATTCAGAAATAATTAGGCAAAATTATTTCTCTTGAGGTGAGAGATATTTAAAACAATGTTTCTATTTTAGTCCTGCTTCATCGGCCTAGGATATGAGATTTAGAATGACACTTTGCTCCTTCTGACTCCTGTTTTAACCATCTTGTTTGTTGGTTCATTTGTTTAAACAAAGCATTCCCAGTTTGGATGCAGAATTTCCCTTTCAAATCCTGCATTCATTTCCTACGAGCCAGTTTATCAAATAATGGGTTCTGGAGAAATCCGAATTTCTCCAAACAAAGTGGAAATGTGAATATATCTCAGAGATATGTGAGGCCAGTGCACATCTTCCCCTCACATAATTCCTCTTCCATCCTTTGTTTGTTCATTTACAACCCCTGGAGCCTAACGCATGAATTGTCCCATTGTCCACATCCACCACTCGACAGATTTGTTTTAGTCAAACTCTTCCGTGCCCTGGCTTTCCTTCCAGGCTGCCAGCAACACTCGAACAAAAAGGCTGATTAGTTCCTTTAGGTTCTCCCACACAAACAAACTACAAAGCAAGTTTCCAGTGCCCGGGATCACCCGTGCAAAAATCCCTCTTTACAGTAAGGACACAAACCAGGGCAGCACAAGGCACCAGGTCAAGAGGAAAAGCTGATGGTGATGCAGCATTCTGTCACAGGGGGAGCAAAATGTTCACACTTGAGGATCTTTTATTTAATGACTCGTAATTTTTAGGACGCTTCTTAACAAAGCTCCTCGAGGGTAAGACCTTTTTTTTGTTGTTGTTTGTTTTATACGCCGTAAATTTTTGGTGATAAAACATAAAAATAATTCGATTTTTTTTCCTTAATAAAACCTTGGATAATGTCAGTGACAGGTGCTGGGTACATAAATACGTGTCTATGTGCTCGCCTAAGAAATTGCCTACAAAACTCAGCAGACACACAGCAGATTCCCAAATCCAAGCGTGGCCCTGGAAGAATTAACTGCAGTGAGCGAGCTCTGGGTCCAGGCACCAGAATTAAACAGAAATTGCCTTTCTTGTGTTTCAAAAACATCAAAGCTGCTTGGAGAATGATTTTAATGAATTGCATCCTCCCATCAACCCACAACACGAGGCTGGGAGGACAGCAGAGAGGGGAAAGAAAGGGAGAATAAGAAATGGAAAAGGAGCAAATAGATCCTGAGGTAGATTGCAACACGTGGGGAAGGAAACAACATTATCAAATTTCAAGGCAGGAAGGGATATTGCAAGGGACAAAGTGCAATTATAGAAAAAAAAAAAGGAAAAATACCAGCCTGACTTAAATGTCTGCAAATTAGCTCCTGGCATTACTCTGCTGTCTTGGTTGCAGAATTTTACCTCAAAATCTCTCAAGAGTACACATGCAGCTGAAGCACATGTTAAAAAGAAAAAAAAGTCAAATAAACTCAATTAAAACGTTATGGCATTTGGCGACTACTGCACGATTCTAGGTAACATCCAGGCAGAACACCAGCTCATTGCTTGGATCAACTGACCCAGGAGAATCAGGGGAATTCCTGCAGGCTTGGCCCAATCAGACATCCCAGTGTTGGAATTAACTGCGATGTTCATTAATTTCACGTTCAATCTCAGCAGCCCCTGAAACTGCGGCCAGTTACCTGTTTGAAGTGCTTTAAAAGCTCCTCTGATTCGAATCCAGTGTAGAAACACACCCCCTTTTTGCAAATGCACGGCACGTAATGACAGAGAAGGCAGATTTGGAAAGCAGAGGCAGGATTTTCGGGTTTTTTCCCATATTCCCTTCAAATTCTCTGCCCTTCTCCCAGTACTCAGCAGGACATTCCACAAGTGCACCTCTGCTTGCTCCTCACCCCACACCTTCCCCTTGCTCCTGCTGCTTCAGGAGAACACCTAATCTTTGTACAGTCCCAATTCAGATGTGCCCAACCCCTATTCATAAAGTATTCACCGAGACTGCAACAGAATTTCTCTTCTTCAATAAAAAAATGCTGGTTTTCTTCATTCCACGTGGGCCTACTACAAGAAAATATTGATTTCCCAAGTAAGCAGCAAAAATGATGAGTTACATGTGGTATGTACAATACTCTGCTATAATTTTAATCCATCTGGGTTTATATCATATTGCTGGGATGAAATCCAGCCACTTTTCTGCACAGGATCAAGGCCTCCTTTCTATTTACAGGTACACCAAGTTTTATTACGGTTTAAAAAGATAATGTATCCATGATCACATTTCACCCCACATCGAAATTGGTTTTTCGCCTTCATATTCCTTTCCTATCCTTTTTATATATTAAGTTATAAGCTGGTTTTATTTTATTCTTCTTGGCTTTGGGAGTCTCTTGTCAAATACACCAGCTGTTCTTGTACCATGATTATATACACTTAAGCATCAGAAAAAAAGCAAATGAAATTTAGCACACAAAGCCTTTCGCAAAACAGTCTTCGAGGTTGTTTTATATGGTTTATATAAATATGATTGAATTTTTTTTTATCTCTCTATGTAACCCTGTATACAACCTACACTGGAGGCCTCAAAATACTGTCTCTTTAACATGCAGCAGTTACCAAAACAAAGAATGATTAATCAACAATATCATCTCGAACTCTGCTTTTACTTTTGCTGACTTCGGATTTGTCAAATATAGGAAAGACCCACACAAATGCAGGAAAAGTGAAGAAAAGTACAGAGGGTTTCATGCACGTGTTTGACATTAAGGAACAGATTATTTTCTTTGTAAAAGAGATTATTGAGGAAAGCGTGCTTGTGCTACATAAATAACGATGAGCAGGGAAACACAGAACTTTATATATTTGTACAACACGAAATGAGGTGATTCATCAAGACACAAAATGTAATATTCTGCAAAGTGTATCTAAAAGATAAATAACCATTCACTGTTTTAAGGCAGGGGTATTGCTTGCTGTCTTCAAAGCTTTCTTTTAAAAAAGTGTCTTCCTGATTAAGCCTGAAGAGATGAGTTTCAGTTTGCTACCCCTGATTTATGCTTTATATGGCACACAGACTTTCTAAGTTCAGAATGCTGCGACTTCCTTGTCCTTTCCTAGACAAAACCTCTCACCAGGGTGAGAATGAGTCTAGAAAGACAGGCAGAACTGCTTCTCCACCGAACTGAGAATTATTCAGCAAAATTACATTCACAGACGCTGCCAATGACAAATCGTTCACAGGCTCGGGGAGGATCCTTTTTTCAAAGTATGCGCTGAAATGCACCTACCTGCTGTCGAATTTCTTCTTCCATCTTCACCGGGGACCCCAGCTCTGCCACTTGCTTGACTCCTTCGCTGGCATACCCTCCATACTCCCACAGGATGTAGTTCTTGGAGTGGGAGCTACCAATGATGGCAGACCAGTGGTTGGTGCGTCCTTTCCGGGGGAAAAAAGCAAAACCGAACAAATCAAACAACCGCCGAGACAGCCTCAAAGCATAATTCCTGATTTCTAATAAAGTTCTGGAGTCCCCACTCCTGAGGCTTTTGCATGCTGCCAGTTTTCACTACACCAACACACCACATCTTTAGAGTAGTAAGAACAAGCCAGAGCCTGACAGAAATCGAGTGTAAAGCAGCCCCTCAAAATAAACGGGCTTAGCAGAGTTTTTCTTCACCAAAGATCTCACTTCAGGAAGTTTAAGAAACCTTTAATTTTAAGTTTCTATGTCAAATATTTTTGAGAAGGAAACCTGCAAGGGAAGACTTCAGTGGTCACCCTCAGATTTACCAGCAAGTTTTTTCCTTACTGAAGGCAGTGAAGAAGTAAATTTTTCTATATTCACTTCTGCATTCACTGAGCTTTCTTGCTCAGGTTTCTCATAATGCAAGAGCTGTAGAGCTAAGCAAAAGGATTCCCGTTCTTGTTTCTTGTCTTGTTGAACAAAAAAAATGAAAAAAAAGTTTAAAGAAAAAGATGTTAGAGAAGTATGATGGAATTGAAAAGAGAATTGAGCAGAAATAAGGAGTCACAGAAGTCCCACAGTCCTGGAAATAAAAATGAATTCACTTAAGTGTCAAATAACCTTCTGCAGATATATGGGCTGAATGGAAAAGGGTGAGAAAATGAACTGCTCACCTAAGCAGACAGTCTGGTAACAAGGCAAGGACTGCAGGAGATGAGGGAGTCAGAATGATGGAGTGAGACAATATTTAACATTTTTCTTTGCAATGCAAAAGGTAGAGAGCAGCAGTAAGAACAGCTGCAAACTGAATAAATGAATGAAAAATGAATAATGAAGTAAATAAAAGGAATGCAAATTTAAGATGTGAGAGGTGGAACAATGAAATTGAAAAGGACAGTGCAGAGAATTGTATAAAGTCAGACGCAAGAACCTAATCATGGGAGAGTAGAAAATAGATTGGAAATAAAAAATGAACACCAACAGCAGGGGGAAAAAGCTGGAAAAATGTAGCAAGCAGAATAGATAGATGAGGGAGATGGCCTAGCAGAGCAGCAAAGAGGGCATCCACAGCTCCCCTAGTCCTAAACTTGGAGCAAAACACACTCACAGAGCTCTCAAGTGGAACAGGCCTCAAGTTCTCAGAATCACCTAAAGCTAACCAGTAATTGAGCCCTAAATGTGGAAAAAACCAAAACTGAGCCTTCCCTCTTCCACAGCTGAAGAGACAGCAACGTCAGAGGATGGTTTCTGGATCTCAGACCCAGCAATTGTTCCTCAAACACACAGTGGCAGCCTGCCAAAGCCCAGAGAGAGCTTGTCACTCAGCCCCAGTGTTGGGAGCCCCAGCTTTTCCTTTCCTCTCTTAGCACGGGGGTCTCACCATCCCACAAGCCACACACAGCAGCCCACCCTGAAACACAGCCAGCGGCACTGAAGCTCTTTGGCAGAGAATTCCAAAAAATTTTGGTTTTTCCCGACGGAACAAAAACGTGTCACCGCAGAGAAGAACCTGAGTGCCTGCAAGTCTTTGGTTAAATGGATAAGGGATTGTTCCCTGTGCTCCAAAGCTCCTCTCCCTCCCTGCCCTGAGCAGGACAGGACCATCTGGAGCCTTGGCAATCAAAGCACAGCCCCTTCCACCAAGCAGCCCTCCCTGAAGATATCAGCTCTGCAGAGAAAGCTCCTGGCCAGCCCAGGCCCAAAGAGCTGTTCAAAGCCATGCCACACCCGCCCCAAACTCTCCACCAAACTCTGCTACACTTGCAAAGGTTTCACTCCTCACCTTGAAATGTCCATTTCTTGTGAGAGCAAAGAGACAACTTGATATTTCCTAAATTTTTTCCCTCTAATCATCAAAGGAACTCCTCTGCATGAGATAACTTGATAAACTTGCTGTTTTGCATCTAATGTTGCTCTCAGGTTTTAAGACAGCAAACGGAACACTGACAGCTTTCCAACGCTGTCATTTCACTCCTTTCTCGTACTCCTATTTCTCAATTTATACACTTTTATGTGTATCTTTGCACAAAGATCAAGGTGCCATCACAGCATGAGGATTTATCCTCTGACACACCTCATGGATGTGCTCACGAAGAGGAGCATATGGATTTCTGTCATCAAAACAGGTGACACCCAGAGAGAATAAATGCTTTGCACAAAGTGCATGTTCTTTAGGGGTTTTTAAAGCAAATCAGAAGATAAGTTAAAGAAAAGATGCAAAACACAAAGTTTATGATCTATTATCTAAAAAGTTATGATCTACGATCCATATTAAGATCTATTATAATCTTTCTATTCCAGCCTTATTGATGGTTCAAAAATAGAACAGAATTTTTTATGTGGTGGCTTGGCAAATAATTAGTGATTTACCACAGCCCATAATGAATAACATTTTATTTTAATGTAATTACTGCACAAGCCTAACATTTTAAAAAATAATACCAATGACTAGGTTTCATTTTTAACATCACTATATCTAGGTGCGATTTTTTCCTCAACTTTCAGAAATTTTCATGTCAAATCTTGTTAGCTGTTATTACTGGGATTAATCATGTAAGTACCAAATGGGTATTTTTTCACTTTTCCAGTTTAAGTAAAATATTGATTTAATTCACCATTTTGTCACTGGGGAGAGATAACAGGCAAACTATTGTAACTTTCTTATTTTCCATCCTGCAGCCATACCCTTCACGAATTCACTGACTTGGATGTAAAAGAAAAGGCCATTTATGCCCAGTGTTACATCACCAGGTCACAGTAATTTCATTGCTTTCAGTCATTTTCTCATGGCCTATTTCTAACCACCAGCTGAATCCATGCAAATAGTGCACATAAAGTTCACACTCAGCAGATATTTAAGCCATCCAATAGCCTAAAAGAGCATTCCAGCAATTACTGGCTTTGCTTATTTTATCTCCCACATATTATGCTGACCAATAGCATTGGAACAATGCTGTTCTTCCCACTCAACACAAGCAACATTAAAACTATGAGCTGATACAAACCATATTTGAGTTATATGAGGATATTCTGACACGGTGACAATAACAATATTTGTTTAAATCCACATAAAAAGCCTTTATAACAAACGTCAGCCACAGAAAACATAATAAAGTTTAAAGATCTGTAAATGTGACTCATATTTTTAAATACTTTCCTAGCCTTTTTTTCCCACAGACTGAGGAGTCAGTAGTGAAAGACCAAATGCATAATATACATTTTTGTAACTTCAGCTTTTTACAGATATTTGGGTAACTGAGAAAGCAAACTTGCAACAAAAATACTGATTCTGTAGCTCAGACACTTAAAAACCCAGACAGGCAAAGTTCAGACGGTGTTTTTTATCTGGGTATCCAACCAAAAAAGACAAACAACAAGAGTATTCTAAGTTCTATATACACAATTAATATCCTTGGGCAGCACAATTAAAACTCACCAAATCTAACTGAAATAATTCAACATACTTCAAAGCAAAACAAACTGGACAGATTGGCACGGCCGAAAAATCAAAATATCAGTGTGCTGCCCTTCCTTTGTGGCCTTTTTTAAAAAATCTCGTTTCCTACCTCTACATTATAAGCCAATCTAAGCTTTCAACCAGAAAAAAATAAAGGAACCTTTCTTCCCGCAAAGATATCTTGCAAATCCAATCTCATACACACCTCAGCTCAAAATGTCAGGCAAATCAATAGAATTTACTGGTAATGCATAGCGCAGAAACATCCATTGATTTGCAATGCTGAATGTCAGCAGGGCTCCACATACATCACAATTCACACTGCTGAGCTGTAAATAAGGGATTCTGTGTCCCACAAACAGCTCCAGCCCTCCTCAGGGCCCCTGTGAGGTATGAGAAAAAGCGTGGTACTCACGTGGAAAATCCTTGGGATGCGTTTTTTCCGACCAGTTTCCGTAAAAAGTCAGCCTGTATTTGGCAGTTCCACAGGCACAACAGTCCAAAATTGGTTTGTCGGTCACGCCTTCCGAGGCTGAGTCTGAAAAAGCAGAAAAGTACCATTAAAAACGGCTACAACTCCAGACCAGTGAGGACAGGGATGCTGCCATCATAAATACTTCAGGAAATAAATCCGAGTTAAACATGGGGTTTTTTCATTTAGTCTTCAGTTTACCATTAGACTAAACTACAACCCGGAAATATCTGTACCATACTTATAAGCGGATGGAATGATTTAAATCCCCAATTTTCAATTGAAAGGCATTCATATTTCAGCCATCTTCAGATTCAAAAGGGGTTTGTTTCTGGTTGTCATCTGACAAGGACAAACCTCAGTCGATCTCAAAACACAAGGGGCTTGAAATTTCTGAACAGACAGAGTAAATGAATTCTCCAGTGGGGTGCAATAACCAGCTGCAACATTTAGGTTTAAGAAAGGATGAAATAACCCAGGATTAAATAAACAAAGGGCCCTGCAAACCAATGGGCATCACACAAAGAGCAGGTAAAAATTGCAAGTATCACTTCTAGGGGGAGGCAAGGAAGATTGTATGAGATGGAGCACAAGGAAGAACATAAACAAATAGAAGATCCCAAATCTGAACCTGGATAAAACTGTCCAAGACCTCCAACTTTTAGTTTGACGCAATGAGTTAAGGGAAAAATGCAAAACACAATGAGGAGATCAGAAAGACGTTTTGCTTTACCTTACCTTGTTCACAGATTTTTTTGGTGAGGGAGCCCTCGTCTTGGAAATAAATGATGCGCTTCTGCACAATACTGGCTCTATAAAGGGGAAAAAAGAAAAGTTTGAAATCTATTTATTTCTTAAAGCAAAAAGAAAATGTGTGACAAATTAGCAAAAGGAGAGAACTGGACTGCTAAGAAACGGTTATACTTCCCTGTACTGAAAATACATATACACAATACAGGACTACAGATAAGATATTTTTATTTCAACTTGCATTTTAATTTCATCACATCTTACCAAAACCTGAAATATATTTACCTCTAGAGAAGTGGTCATAGGCATAGGTGAGGACCTATGCTCTTGACATGCATGACAGTCAACTTAGTATTCAATATTTAATCAAATCTTGTATTAAAATACTGAAGTTATATTCAATTTCAGTCAAAAAATAGCACAGCTGAAGTGAGCAGCTGTTCATGGGAAATTGCATGGCATTCTAAAGAGATAAGTACTTCTGATATATGACAGCAACTCAGTGCAAATATCACGTAAAACAGAAGTCAGAAAAAGAGCTGGCATAAGGTGAAGTCTTTGAAAGCAATTCACAGGTTCCAAAAGACAAGCTGCTTTAAAATTAATCAAATCTGGAATATTTTGTTGAGGCTTATAGTTCAAACAAAATGTAAATTTCTAAGCCTCGGTGCCTCAGTTCCTCAGTTGAGGGGGCTGGATATGTTTAATGCCAAATAAACTTCAACTACCTTCTTTGACAATTTTTAACTATAACAATTTAATTCACACGTAAACTTTACCTTCTTCCCCTAAGAAAACAGATTTTGGTTAAATTCAAGGACAATCTACGGACAGAGAGCCTCCTGAGGACAGCATGCTTTGGGAGCTGGCACTCTTCCTTGTTTACCAGCACAAGTACTCGTTCTTCCTGCAACATTTTGTACCATCACTTGTGTTTAAAACTCCAAACAGACAATTTCTTCTCTTACTTCAGTATTAGTCAAATGATTATCTTAATCTCTCTAGAACTATTCCTCGCTCATGACAGCTCAAGTGAGAAGAAAAGTAAGACTGTGTATGCTTGGATGTGTTGTTGCAGTCATGTAACCTTCCTCTGACAGCATCTCACCCATAAAATTATCAAAAATAAGATGCAATTTTGCTGTGCTTGCTCTGCCAAGATGCAAGGCCAGAGTAGGAGAGGAAGGAATCCTTCTTTTCACCTTACAAAGCACCCAGGAGAATAACTGGGTTTTGCAAACCTCTTAGAGCTACATCAACCTGAAAAGGGTGCAAAAAACTCTTAATCCTTGACAGGGCTGGCATCTCCTAAAGGAAGATGTGGGAAATGGCAAAACAGGCAACCAACCAAGGCTGTGAAAATAAACTGTGAAACAAAGAGCAAACTGACTTTTTCTACAAACTGAATTTTGCTAAAAACAAGGACATGATCAACCTGCCAGTATTTGGTGAAAGGAAACTCCCAGGCCTCATCTTTATAAGGGATAAATTAGAGCAAATAGCAGCAAGTGAATGAAACCCAGAATTGGTTGTCTTTTATTGATGTAGGAACTGCCAAGGCACAACTTAAAGGGTGGCACAGGACACTAAGCACGTGAGAAACTTCCCGAGAAGCCTTTTTCAGGGTTTCTAACAAGAAATAAGAAGGAAAAAATAAACCAAACATAACTACCAGAACCACTAGTAGGAGGAATAAGAGCCCAATGGCCAGCCTGTGACAGTGGCATGCTGCTTAACTTTTGCAGCCTTCACACTGAAAGGCAAAGCCAAATTTAGGGACTTTTTGGATGCTACACTGCAAGGTGACAGAAAGTAGGGGCACAAGGAATGCCGTGCAGAGAGAAGGAAAACCTCTCTCACCATGAGGATGATCAAAGAGATTTAACCCTGGGATGGGCTGCCTAGACAGTTTGTGCAACATCCATTTCTGGAAATATTCCAGACTTGATCAGATCCGTGCCTTGGCAGCCTACTGAGGGAACAACCAAACGGATGGTTCAACACCTACTTCAAGCAGGAGGATGGACTAAATGACCTCCAGAAGTCCTTTCCAACCTAAATTATTCTCTTATCGTAATCCGAACAAATACAAAATCAAAATGTTTGATAAAGATCTCGATTCTGCAGATAACAAAGGTATTGTGGGTATTTGAGAAGCTTTTTACCAGTTATTTTAGAAAAATAAAATAGAGAAAGATTGTTTGAAGCCTGAAGTGTACTTGTACTATTCTTTTTGCTGCAGTTAGCTTGTCACTGTAAAATGTCAAGGGAACAGTTCCTTTTCTAATAACAAAAGCTTCACAGCTTTCTGAGTCATTGTCTCTTCAGCTGTGTTTGAAACTATATGGTGAGCCAACAATTTAAATGGGGGTTTTTGTACTGATTCCAAAGGCACCAGGATGGGCACGTTATATGGCTGCATAAATATCAAAAGCAGGCACAGAACTTTGCCAATACTCAAACATAAATTATTTTAAAATATTAGCTGTTTTAATAATCAGCTTCTAGACTGAACACAGACAAAAACATCTGCTCAGTGTATTCGCTAGCTTTTATAGCTACTTTTTTCCCTTTTTGTTTTTGGACATAATTTTTATTCTTCTACAAAAGTTCTGACCTTTGGATTAAGGATTCTTTCCTTTGACTTTGAGGCTTACAAAAAACAGCCAAAAATGGAATGGCTAACTTCTAGAGAGAGGCAGGAAAGCTTTTAAGAATTCACGCAAGGTACACATCTGCTTAGTCCACATAAATCCTTCCCCCCACTTCAAACATTCCGTGCTGTCTAAACTCAATGGGAAAGGGGTAATCCAATTGCTTCTCCTCCCATATTAA
>VZTG01006519.1:430688-566762 GCA_013397845.1 Melanocharis versteri
TCTCTCTTTCTTTCTCTCTTTCTTTTCATAGAAACAGCTTTAGATTCTTTTCCTCACTCCTTTTGTCAAATCCTAGCATGAAAAGAAATACTCTTATTTTAAATTACCTCTTTGGGTGCAGCGGTGCGACAAAAGAAGTAAGGAAGAGGATTTGTAAGAATTGTTCCTATGACATTTCTTAAGCTTACATCAAAACCATTAAGGACAATATTAGAGTTACATTTGAATAAAACGGGTTTTGTCAGAGCTGGTGGGGATACCCCAAGTTTTACTTGGATATTGAGAAATAATAATAAACTCCTGAGTTGCAGATAAGATACTTTTCCTGCTCTATATTACCTGTGAGTTGACCTTGTCTTGCCCTTCTAGCCATCAAAATTATTTTCTTTAATTATTCCATGCCTCACTGATTTAATTACAGTATGATAAGTCATTTCCCCACCCAGAAAGCTACGGAGAACAATTAACAGGATGTTAAGTTTATTTTTTGGGGGGGGTTGTTGTTTTTTTGGAAAGAAAGAATTTCTAAATATACCATTTACTTTAACACTAGAAAGTGATGTGAAAATCACGAATTTACGTCTACTGTAATTTTGTTGGTGCTGCTGGGTTTTGTCACTGTAATGCATTATTTGGGATGTTCTCATTTTATTTCCTTCCATGTTGTCTCAGAAAAAAGTCAACCCTGTTTCTGACAAGCACTTACAAGGCCAGGCAAAGCACAAACTTCCAGAAGTTTGCCAACAATATCCACTTATTTTTCTAACACTTAGAAGACTTTCATCAAAAACAAATTAAAATTCCTCTGAAAGCCTATACAACCCTTTAGCCAATAAATTTCCAGCAATTTTTACACTGATGGTATATTTGACAACCTGATTGTTCAAAATAATTTTCAGTTAGGAAAGTGTGCTGTCTCAGCCAGGACAGGCTCCATCTCCACCAGAATCTGCCTGCAGCCATCACCAACAAGGGGCAATATTCTAAAAATTTACAGCAAACGATTTATTTTTTAATGCATAACTTAGAAGCTAAAACAGAAGGCACATTTTTCGTTGTCATTTTGTGGGTTTAGTTTTGATTTTAAGTGTGTTGTTAACATAGTTTGAACAAACCAACCAGACTTGATGTTTGATGTTGGATAAAACACAGTGATATTAACATGAAGTTTATCAACGTTGCCATAATTCCACATTTGCATCCCTGCACAGGATGAGGATCTTTTCTCCAACAGATTAGTCCCATGAAAAACAACAAAACATGTTCACTCCTAAAACTTCAGTCCAGACACCAGAGTATCCTTCTGCAGGTTTGTTTTTCAACATTTCGCACACACTGCCAGAAAACACGATTCAGAGAAACCCCACAGCAAGAGCAAAGCGCTCCGAAGCTTTTCTTACAAATTTCCTCTTGCTTCCAAACCCTTTTGGTGTCCTCCACGTCACACTCAGGTCTGCCACCACGCACCTCCACGGGAGCTCACTGACTTCAGCATGAACTTGGCCACCACACGGAACACAACAAAAACCTCTGGGGGAAACCACAGCTATACGCGCTGCTATCTTACATTTTCCCTCAGAAAATCTCTCTGGTCTTCGCTTGAACGGCCACAGGATGTAAATATTAAACTCTATATTAAAATTAAAATCTTAAAATATTAAAATCTTAAAATATTAAAATCTTCAGGATAAAAAATCATGCCGACACAATTATTGCTGACATGAATGCTACACCTATTACTTGCCAAAAAAAAACCCAAAAAACCAAAACGAAAAAGCAACATCATTTAAAGCCCATTGCTGTTCATGGACTAGATCTTCAGCAGGGATTTTGATAGTCACCACTCTTTGTAGCAATCTCTTTGAATTTCAGATTAATTTCTAATCTATTTGAATCACAAATTATTGCCTAATTTATAAGCATTATAAATTATACTGTAATGGAAAGTCAGAACAAATTGGATGGGACCAAGTGTTTGAAGGATGAATTCATCTTGTTATTCTAAGCAGTGGTTTTGTAGAGTAGAGAGAAACAACCTACCAAAGGTGGGAGTACAGGCTTTTTTTTCAAGCTAGTGAGCCCAAAGTCCTATTACCTGATAACCGAGTTAACTTGTGACAAGAACCACTGTAAAGCATCTGTGTACAAAGTAACAAATCCTAAAAACAAAATGAAAAATAGAACAAAACAAACAAACAAACAAACAACAAAAAACCTCTTATCGGGCTGCAATTTCTTTCTGCTTAAGGTCTCTGCAACCTGTATGACACTCACCCACTTGCACAGGGAACTTACATGCTTAATTTCTTTGGGTGTTCAAACCATGCCCTTTTTGCCAGCCTGTTTTCCCCAAAACCTTAGAAAAATTGTTCTAAATCTTTAATATTTATAAAGCATGAAGTAAAAGAATTTGAAGATGAAATAATAAAAAAAAAGAGCTGTCATTCTCCTACTATTTTTAAAAAAGTTGTCAACCAGCAACATACTGAAATTATGTTTAAATGAGTAAATTATTTGCTTGTACAGACAAAAATTAATTCGCCAAAAGCAATATCCTAACAAAGCCCACCCATCCATCAAATACTGATTAGTGGATAGTCAGCAGCAGGAACCTAGATTGGAATAAAGTATTTGATGTTTTCAAACCCAAAAAAAATATCTTCACTTCATTTGAATTGACAGGAGCCTGAAGGTGAACGCCACAATTAATGGAACAAATTAACACCCATGAAACAAAGATAACTTAATTTAATACTAAAATGCTTAACGGTGCTTCTTAAGAGAGACCTGACTGTCATGGATGTATTTCCCCGAGGAAGTTTTTGATGCAGTGTCTTTAGCACTCGATGTGAAGACGTGGAACTGGAGCCATCAAAAGAGACTCGGCAGCTCCTTAGCGCAGCCCAGACACGGATTCCTTCTGCCAGGAATTAATACCTGTGACAGCTGAATCTCATCTACCTGGGCTGTTCTGAGAGCTCTCCCTGACAGCCGGGACTGCACAGCCTGCTGAACGTTCAGCCACGAAATGCCAGGAGATGCTGGGTGTTTGTGCCGAAAGACAGGAGCGCAGAGACGTGGAAGAAAATAAAGGACCAGTAACAGTTGTTATTGGTAGCTTTTCCACTTCCCTCATTCTGAAGGGGCAGTGCATGGGAAGAAGGCAAATTCAAATTGTATTTGAGAAATAGCTGAAAGACCACCCTGCTCATGCAACACGTAATTATCAACTAAAGATGGCATTAATGCATGAATTTTTTCTATATCATTGGGGTGCTTTTCAGCAAGCATCTCCACCTCCCAATTTTTCCACTTCTGCTCGTGGCTGAGAACAGTGTTGGAGCAGTGCCTCCAGCTCCTGCAATTGTTCTGCTTGCAAACATTACTTGCAGTAGGGATTTGCAGCCAATATTGTTGCCAAACTTTGGTACACAGGTTTTTTGGAGAACGCAGTGGCAGGGAACCTGTACATCAGGGCCTTTGGTCTTCCCACTTCGGCCCTAAAAATGCCAAAATCATACAACTTTCTCGTGTCAGATTAACTGCCAACACCAATGGCACTGACTGAACTTCTGCTACAGCAGAGCAAGCAAATGATGGAGAAAGAAGAATTGCTAAACACATGAAAATCAGAAAAATACTCTCAGAGATAAGGTAATAGCAGCGTTGAAGGGTACAGAAACAGATTAGGAAATGGATCAAAAACTGTCCAAGACATGCACAGGAAGGGCAAGAACCAAGTCCAGGCGATCTCCTTGCTGCAGCAGGGGATTGTCAGACTGCGGGTGTGATTACGTTTAAATTATTGACATTAACCCCCCAAATCACTCCGGGGTAATGAAACTCCTTGGAAGATTGTATTCCTTTTCACGGTGGTTTTAAGCGTTTTCTGCACAACAACACACAGCAGCAGGGAGAGGAAACAAACCCGACAGTCTCAAGCAGCTTTTTGCCTCAGTGGGGTTCCCGAAGTCTCGTTGATCCGGATAAAGGTCAGCGTTTCATGGAGGAAGTGATTACAACCCTGCTCAGAGGAGCAGGGATTAAGCAAAAGATCCAGAGCCTGTATCTGCCTCAATCACCGGGACAAGGAGAGCACATGAATAAGACCATTAAAGGAGCATTGTGAACAGTAGCAAGCAGTAATGGCAGGGATTAGAATGATAAATCGCCCTCTCCATTGAGAAGCAGGCATAGACTAGCAACTGGAATCCAGCCCTACCACGTTTTATTTGGAACAAAAGCGCAGTTAATTAGATTCTTAACTTCATTAGAAACTCCAAGAGGGAGACGTTTTAATGTGGATAATAGAGATACACCGAGTGTGATTAGAGATACAGGAGGAAATTGAGCTTTTCACTGTTCAGACATTGTGGAGACAATGTGCTCCATCAGGTACCTGGATGGCACACAGGTGAATCCATGATGGGTTTGAGATTGACACCCAAGCAGTGCCATTTAAACATTTCCAGAGGTTGGCGTAGATTTTGAAACTGAAGCAACAAGAAAAACAAATCTCCGGATCTTCCAGACAAAAATTTAAGGTATAACTATGCGACTTTGTTTGTTATTATTCGTTCCCACCAAACATTCAAACTGAAAAAGAGACAGAAAAAAAATTACATGCTTTGAAAACTAAAAACATAGAAACACAAAACCAGATACGCTGATGTTGGGGGTGTTTTGAAAACCTAGACGTGCCCCACAGTCTTATGCTGCTGTTAGGTGACACTCCAGTGACACCTGACTGACCTTCTCCTGAAATCAATTACCAACTTCAGTTTCACTTAATCAGAAGGGAATTGCAGCCTGAATTTCTTATGAGGCATGAGTGGCCACTGGAAAACCAGAAAATTATAAGGACAGCGCTTGGAACTTTATTCTCACTGAGCCAAGCAGCTTACTGAAAAAGAGAATGCAGACAACACATATCCAAGTACCTGTCACATTTGCCTCCTCTTTAGTTCAGCTTTATTTTACTGACTTGCCTGAACATATTTAGCACTTTGTGAGTCGAACCGTGTGTGGCAGAAATACAAATTACTATTATAAAACCGGGAAGAATGATAATTATTTGTGTTTCTTCACCATATTGAAGAAAATGTTTTGGCCATAACTAATTCAGAGAAATTAGAGAAATGCCTTTCATTAATGTTTTGCTGTCTAAATTAAACATGACGAGCAAGACAACTTCTTTATGAGCAATCATGAGATGGTGGTGCCTCAATACCTCTACATGTGGAACATATTTTTTATAAGTTTCTTGTATCATCATACGTCTGCTTCAGCCACCATCGCGAGGCAGTTGCATCACATGAGAGCACATATTTATTTCTCTGTACATAAAACTGGTGTCTATTCCATTTTCAGAGAAATCTATGGGAAGAAACCGTATGACAGGCAATCTGTAAACTTAAATTTGCATATTAGGGTTAGCATGGGGCTCCACATACAACAGTGAGAGAGCATCAAGCTCATTATCCCTCTAACTAGCAGAGCTGAGTCCCTCCCTAGACACAGGCCTGTAACCCAGCCCTTTCTGCAGCAAATGAAACCCAGGAACCATTAAAAAAAAAAATCAAATGTGCTTTCTGGCGCATTGCAAGACTTCAAACTACATTCTGCTGGAGCAGTGAACTGATGGAGCAACAAATCCATTTCTTCGGGAAAGCAGGGCAAAAAGCGTTCAGGCTGCTGCTGTTCAGGTAGCAAAGATACTTAATGCATGTCTAATGATGTAGAACAGATGGAAAAAGTGGGCACCTAATTATTGCAAGGCAAAGAAAGGAATGGCCCACCCAATTATTGGTTGAATTTAGTGTTTCAATCCTTTCACAATAGCCTTAAAATCGTCAAAGCAGGTAATGAGAAAGACAACAACAATCAATTCCGCAGCCAGTTCATGCAAAGAGCAATTCCTTTTCTGGGTGGTTTTTCTGCCTTTCAGAATTTCTAAAGAACTGCAATAATACAAATAGCTGCTCCTTTAAGGAAACAAACCAGAATTGATTGTGTGATGCTTCGCATGAAGCAAAGAATCAAGATAAACACAGTGTTCAGGTTCTGAGGCCCTTGCTGATGTTACACGCCGCTCTCAGGGACGCCCCAGCTAACAAATGTAAACCCACATGAGACTCGAAACACTGTTCAGTGCAAGTGAGGATGGCCAGAATCCAGCACCTCGTGAACTCACCCACCTGCCTTTCACACGATAATAGAGCTGTGCTTGAAATTGGGACTGCAAAATGTGCTCTGCAGAGCTGCTCTGGACTTCTGTGGGCATGCAGACACTTCTCCAAAAACTTCCATCAGCCTGCTAGAACAATTTTTTCTAATGAAAGTTTCATGCAATGCATCCAATATAGATTCTTACATTCAACTGCAGGTTTACTTAGAATACAATCTTGAAATACTGATTGTATTATGGAGGAAGCAATTGACTAGTTGTGCCACATTTATGACTAACTCAAATTAGACTTTGTAACGTCTAGGAATTACCAATGTGTTCCAGGATTGAGACCATTCACTGCTCATCTCCATTATTTTATCTGGGTCAACAGACATTTTGAAGAATGGAGGATCTTGCCACGATGTTGTAACAGGAGGTTTTATCAAAGCCTCAACCACTAGGCACATACTGGATAAAATCATTTGTTACTAAAACTAAAACTTAACCACATTACACTACTAAGCTTTTTAATTACCTCCTTTCATAATTGCTGTACTCAATTTGCCCTTCACATTCAATGATGTGCAATGAGAACACCTCCATACTACAGTAAACAAAACATTTCTGGGCCCACTGGAGCTCTGATTTCGATAGAGACCAAAATCTCTTTATCTGTGACCCGCAGAAATAGTATGACATTTTGATTCATGAATAAAATACATCTTTTAAAAATGTATCACATCACAATAAAATAACGCCTCCGGTTCCTGACACAAGACAAATCAGTTCCTTAACATGAATTATCACGCATAACTTCAGGCAGTTATAAAAAAACTGATTTTGAACATTCAGTAATAAAAAAATGACAGCACTTCTGATGTCATCAATAGTGACTCCACTGTATGTTTTGGAAGGAAATCAAATTATGATTATCATTATTATTTCTATTCCTTTTCTCTCTTTGTTTCCCCTCACAAAACGACAATGGCCTTGAAGTCAAATTAAACATCTGTTTGCAAAATAAACCAGAGTGCTACTGACAGCTGCTGCCGAATGGCAAATGTCCTACAGCTGTCAGGCTCCTAAATTAACAATGATTTTCATTAAAAACAGCAAACTACTAGCAAATTACAGAGCTGATTTTTTTCCTCCATCCTACAATTTGAAATTTATGGAAATGCAGACTCTCCTAGAGACTCAGTCAGAAAGAAACCAGAGTGTACTGTTCTATTTCCCCCCTTGCAGGGAGCAAAATTCAGACAAAATCAGATTTCAGTGTAAGATATTTCACAGAACGTCCCTCCTGACACATCCTAAATCCTTTTTTTGCATTTTCCTCTAGGATATGTACATAAAATTACTAGCTCATTGAGGATTTATCTTTCTCTAATGCAAATTTTGTCAATAAGGAAAACTATCGAAAAAACATTTTGTTGATTTTTCCTACGTCTATTTAGATTTGTAAACATGCAGGTGCAGGGGAAGCTTGATCATAGTACACCCTACTATCATACAGCAGAGTAAGACAGGAAAGGCTTGGACAGCTCATTAAAGTCCCTTCTGACATCACTTTTTATGGCTTCCTTAATTATCTTCAAGATTGAGATGAGAAAGTAGGAACATTAGAAAGAGCTATGCCTCATTTTCCACCTCACACGACTTTTTGAAGTGCACAATTTAAACACACAAGCGTCCTTGGAACGGTGTTGAGAATCTGGAAGGACCGAGGAACTCGGCGTGGATAATGGTTAGGAAATAAAAATGGAGGTTTTAAACGTCCTGTGTGGTTTTGTAAAATGCCAAATTAGGATACAGGTGAATTCTGACCGGTCCTGTGCTTGTGTCCAATTATATACTTACTAATTAATTTTTATTGAAGTATTTCTTCACAAAGTCTGGAGAAAACACAATGATGATCAAAAAGAGAAATTATATCAGTATCTTGTCATAAGGCATGTTGAACTTTTGTAATGCCTGAATTCCTACCCCACCCTTTTTACCCCAATCCTTCCATTTTTTACAGAACAACTGGTTTTACAAAAAGACATTTGTGAAAAAAAAAAAAAATTATATAGACCAATGAAAGTAACTGCACATTCCTTCAGGTTACCACAAAATGTGCCATAACACTGATTTTTTTTTTTTTAAAGATGAAATTATTGTAGGCATTTTCAAGGTAGAGTGTAAAAAATATTTTAAATATTATCTTTCATAATAAAGCCATAACTACATCCCCCCTGTTGCTAGAGAAAGATCACCATCCTTCTCCTTACTCTGTTTTTCTCATTGTTTTTCTGTGGCTTTGCTCTCCTCAAGGAATAAACCCATCCTTGAGTAGCAAAACCTTTAAATTCTTTGGCAGCACTACATCTTTACAAACAAAACATATTGAATGAATCTAACTAGATTTTACAGGATTACATTATTAATATGCTCCATAAAAAAGATCATCTAGAAGAACATAGAATTACCAGAAAATCCACTTATAGCACTTTCCAAATTCACGTGCTCCCACTGTAAAATTAAAGAAACAATATTAAACCTGTGAGAAAATGAAAGGGAAGTGGCTTCTTGATTTAAATGTAGATGTGTCAATAGATCTGGGGGGCTGCTACCATATATATGGAGATAAAATATGCATTTTTACACCTCATAGTAGAGCTGATATAAATATAGAAGCTATATAGAAATTCAGGTTTCTCTTTCTTCCTAACACAAGTTAACTCCCTGTGGGTGTTTAACCTATAAAATAAAATACCAGTTTCAAAGTTACTTTCATTGAGAAGCTTAAAATTTGTCCTATTTGTTTAAAAAAAGGAAAAAATTGCCGGATGAAGAAAATATTTGATTTAGTTTTAAGGAACCAGGACAGTGCAATACAAGCTTTTCTATCCTGCAGTGGTTTATAAAAGAGTCACTGGCCTCTAGCTGCTCTTGAGAAAACAGAGGCACTGAAAAATGAGTTGAGCTGTACATAATAAATAACCCAGCGTTGAGGAGCAGGAATGGACCCAAATCTGTTCATTCCAAATCTGTGCCTCCGGCCATTTAAAGCTGGGCACATTTCTGTTACATCTCCTAAAAGTGAGGAATGGGGCAAAACGAAGGCACATCGAAAGGACTGCATTTGGAAAATTGCACATTTTCTATCTGTGAAAGGTTTCATTTGTTCTCTGGACTGTTAGGATGCGCAGAGATATCTTCATTTGCTATCTTAACTGTGTAGAAATATGTTGAGTCTCTTTATAAAATATTCTCTTTAAGCTATGAAATATTAAGCTATACTGCTATTATCTCTATCAAAAATGAAGCTGAGAAACTACTGCTGCTGTTATGTGGCAGTTAACTGGAAGATAAAAATTTGCCTTTAAAAAAAAAAAACTTTCGGTACAGAATTTTTTATATTTTCTCTGCAACCAGAAGACTCATTGATTCTACTAGGAAAAAGAATAAAGTTATTTATAACATGAAAACTGTTATTTTCTACTGTTCTGTAAACAGAGCTCTTGCTAGGCAAGGAAGGCAGGTTGGTCTCTCTTTTTCCTTGCCTGTTCTATTTACTCATAATGGAAAGCTGTCAGTAAACGCTTTACAACTGTGCTCAATTGCTCCACTATTAGTATTCTCATAAACAAACGAGAAATGGTAAAAATTTTGACATGAAGTGTCTATACAATCTGAGAGGATGAAGGGAAAAGACTGAACAACTAATATCTGATTCAAACAAGCAGCACTTCTCTGTTGCTAGTTTTTACACTTGGAAAATTTAGAGGCATATTTTTATAGTGAATTTCTCATCGTTTGTCAGCTACGTGCCAGTTGTACTCATCTGCTTCAAAATAAACAGTGTGGATTTTCAATAAGTGGAAATCCATGAATCTCCTTCCAGAATTACAACTCATAAGTATTCAGGAATCCTAAAAGAGCCTGTAAGATCATCATTTCACATCTTTTGTAGCAAATAGGGCACTTGATTTAAGGAATACGTTCCACATAAAGCATTTACATAAACACCTAATTAAGTATATGGAGAAAGAATTGAGTGATATTTCAATCAGGTAAGTCTCCCAAAAAATCAAGAAAAAAAATCTATGTATTGGGGTAAGCAGAGCCAAGGAAAGAAAAGGAAATATTTTAGTGGTGAAGACATCAAAGAGGAGCAAAGAATCTACTTAGAGCACTTCATCACCTGAATAAATTAAAACCATGTCCAACTTCTCTTCCCTGTGCCAGCTCATTGATACAGATGAGGGATTTTAGGACAAGCACGAAAAGCAGCAAGCAAATTTTTCAGCTGCACCTGTACGTAAATCTTTGTTCTTTATCATTTTTTTAAGTTCTACTCTGTGATCACCTATCAGATGCTGCACTTTCAGGACTGGCAGCAGTTTCTGATGCACTGCAGCTTCCACCCATGTAAAGCAGTCTGGCAACTGGAACTTCTTTCTGTTAGAGGCAAATTCATGGAACCTTGGTTTTGTGGGAATCGTAATAACAGCACTTCTAGCAAGAGAGGCGAATTCTGAAATACATTTTCACTCTGAGCCCCTCAGCTTGGCATTCTTCACGAGCACTCCTCTTAGCACTGCGTTAATGCTCGGTCAAATATTAATTTACACAGCACAGAGCTGTTCTTGTGGATCTGGGGCCTTGTTACCCAGGTGCCTCGTGCTCTGTTTCTGGCCCAGGGATCTCAGCATCAGTTTGCAGTGCAGAGAAGAGATTTGGCTGCACACCGAGACAGTTTCAGGATGTAAACGTGGTTATGAGCTCCTGAGGTTTTATGACATTTGGTTCTTCTTTTAGTCTCTCCCACAGCGCATTCCAGCACGGTGTTTATTCGGAGTGACAGGCCAAGCGACCTGCGTGAACAGAATGCTTGGAGTCACAAGAAATCGAAAGGTAAATGTTCAAAACTGGAGTTCATTCGGCCTCAGAGCTTTGAAACTTGAGAGGAAGAGGATGATCAGAATCCATGTGGAGGTTGGAAACTGAGTGTTATATCCAAGGCCTAGATCCACAGAATAGAACTGAAGTTGCCCTCATAGATATGACAGCTTTGCTCCAGCAGCACAATTGTCTAAAAGATTTTGCCAAAACATGCTCAATATACACTAAATATGCCGTAGATTTTATATAGAAGGCTGCAATTCTTTAAAATCCCTCTGCTCTCTGATTGCACGTAAACAAGACCCAGCGTGATTAAAATCATGGAGATAATTACGTATTCAGGAAAACAAGAAGCTCCCCACTTTTCCTCAAGAACTATAAAACATTTCCCTAGAGATGGCTCGGAACACGTTTCCAGAAACAAACAGCAGAGACAGTATGATGAACACAGTGCATTTCTGCAAGTACTAATGGTAATGAACAGTATTTACAGATAGCAGATTTTAATTTGTTGGTTTTCTAAGCACGATATATATAGCAGAAATAAATAACTTGTCTGCAGGAACTTTTGCTACATTTACCATACAAGTCACACAAGTTATCTGAGAACTCAATTCTTTCACAAGCCAATCACAAACTGCAGTTTATTCTCTAAATGGTAAATTGAATATAACTTATCTGCATGTGGCCATCATTTACTGCATTTAACAATTAATCTCAGCCTCGGTGAAAGTCAGCAAATGCTAAAAGGAGGAAAAGATAATTACCAGCTCACAGTACTTGACTCTTCATGAGATCTACACCAGCTGACAGATTTACTCAATTTGGGTATTAACAAGATTCTCCCTACCATGAAATTTTAATATATGACGTGCTAAGAACCTGACGAAATTTTCTTCACTCTTGTATTCTATTACAGAATTCTAAAGGACTTGCAGAAAACTGCTTGTTCTGTATTTCCCAGCAATTACCTGGGTCAGACCCTCACCCCCCTGCTCAGTACCACACTCAGCTGAGACACTGAATGAGGAACACAACAAAGCAGTTGAGTTTAGAAACCTGGGGCTCAAATAACCTAAAAAAGGTGATTTTCCATCACTGCTAAGAAGCTTTCAATAAACGTTTATTGTCCTTTTTTTGGTCAATGGGGCAAATCACTATGTGAAATCCATACTCAAGACTTTCCTTGTTTAACAAGATGAATCTCCATTACCTGGAGGTTTTTTTAATAGAATTAAGTACAGCCTCTGAATATTAGCTGTCAGATTAAAAAAAAAAGACATGTATACTGTTGTACTTTTTATGAAATGTAGAATATGCTAAACCAAGTATGAAAGTTTACACGCAGGGGAAAAAAAAGGGTTTTTTTAAAGTTAAAACAGTTTTCATTCCCTTCAACAAAATATTAAAACAGATTGACCAAGACAGGGTTCAAAACCCTGAAAATTTCTCTACTCCCATATGATGATACAAACACCACCAGACTCTGCCACTGCTCTATTGACTACGTAATTATTTTCTGTATAAATAGCACATCACAAAAATAAAGTTTCCTCAAGAAAGCTTTAACAGTAGGTTTTCAAAGATCCCAGAAAGCAAATGCATTCTGAAGAGCTCAGAAACCTAGTAAATAAAGTTTAAAACAGAAACTTTTATCAGAAGATGAAGGAATGACCTGGCCCTCCCATCCTGACGTGTGACATGTTGGTGTGCGATCAATCAGGAGAAACAAGGGAAAAAAAACAGGGATAGAAAGAGTGCACTGTGAACATGGAAAACTGCACTGTGAACATGGAAACGAGGAGACTGTGCACAGCACGACAGCCTGGAAGGTTCAAACAGACTAATAGGAAAGAGGGCTTAAAGCTTGAGGGTCTCCCAAGCAGGGTGTTAAATAAAAGTCTTTTATCTTGTGTCTTCAGTGAGACTCAAGCACAGGTTTAAGTGTGTGGATAAATGGAGCCTCAGCAGTTGTTTTCATCCCAGAGGCACATTTAGTGCTGGCAGTTTCAGGAGAGCCCAGAAGGATTCAAGCCTTTAGGGTATTTCACTGTCATCTCTTGTTGGGAATGAAAAAAATGCGTGAATTATTCTCAACTAAACAATTACACTACAGCATCATACGTTAATCTGTGTTCTTCTTTTTTCTTCTCACAATTCTAAGTCTTCACACAGAAAGAGATGTTTTAGAAAGCAGGGTAGTGACAACAAGCCAAATTCAAATACGTTTATTCCCCTAAACTTTGTACTTTGCAGCCACCCAGAAATCTAGCATTACACCCAGGCGTGCACACGCCAAATAATTTAGGATCCCTTACTGAACCCTACAGCTACAGATCCCCATTTGTCTGTGTCCCTTTGTGCTTGTCACAGCCACACTGACCACGTGCACCACGCCTAGAAAGCGCTGGGAAGGCTGCTACCCAAAGCTGAGCAAGTCTTTCTACCAAAGCTACCAGACTTCACAAACTGCAGAAAAAAGCCTGTTCCCAAACCTCACTTCTAGCCCAGGAAAAGCTTCCTGGAAGCCTCTATACTCAGTTATACCTCTAGAAAAGAAAAATACATTATTTGGCACTTAAAGTGCAATAAGTTTCTATGGATCAGTAGCATTTATGTTGTGACTACCTTTAACTTTTCTATACGTTGAAGTCAGTAGGTCAGGGCATGGGGAAAAAGTAAATCCTTATGGTCCAGACCAGGCTCCAAAATGCTGCCACTGTGTTTTGAAAATTCTAAAGCAAAGCTATCATAGTCTGCAAGGATTGAAACAGATATGTATTGATAATTTAAAAAAAATATTTGCACTGCCATCACGTACAGAACAAAGAAAAATACAGAGGATTTGTTTCCTATAAAGTTCAAGGTTTTGGAATTTTTCCATTATGAGTTTGGACTGAACACTTGAAAAAAATACCTGCTTTTAGACTTTTGCTTTTATCCTCTAGAATAATTATGAAGTAATTATTCCCAATGCTAATGTTCCAATAATTATTTCCAAAATTTCCATGCTATTCTGTGGGAGCTGACCAGAAAGAAGGTTTCTAGAGAAGGAGGACTACAAACTCTAATTCAGATGCCATCAAATCTTTGCATGCAAAAGAGAAAATGTAAATGCTGTTAATGCCAAAAATGATTGTTATGTATGGGGCCATGGAGGGCTGCACTGCAGCACAGACAAATGCCACATTCTAAGGTTAATTTCTGGCATCAGCAACTCTTAATAATGGCCATTCTTTCTCTGAACAGTCCTGGACACGGAGCTGTCTCTTACCTTCTGAGGTCAACAAAGCAATCGTTGGGAGGAAGCTTGAATTTCTCATATAACTTTTCCTGAGAGGTACTTAACAACTTCCCTTCACCTTTCAGCAGCACACACACACCGAAGACGCCCACAACACGCTGGAAATAGGCGGTCATGACACCAAAATCTCTCATTTTTCTGGAACCCACGCTTCCAAGCTGCCCTTGTGTTTCCCCAAACGGATGATGAGAACTGGTGCCAGGCAGCTAATCCAGCTCCTTACTGGCACTTCAGTGGCAATTTCATACTTTCATGTGCAGAACATCAGAACTGCAGTTCTGACTCTTACATTTTGTAGCCTCTCTTGACTTTCCTGCAAGAATTCGAGTACTTCACAGAAAAAATCAGTGTTGAACATCCAGCATGACCTGACTAGCAGCAAGGAGAGAGAAGAAACGCTTATGAAGATCCTGCAGTTGGTGGTACTTTACTGCATTCCTTCTCTGACAAGACCCAGGCAGGCCCCTGAACTGATTTCAGCCACAGTTGTGTTCAGTTTCAGTGAGAAAATTATAGATCTTAATTAATTTTTTTTGGTAATGGCAACACTATTTAGGACAGTAAGGAAAAAAACCCATCCATCAACTTGCGGTTTTGAATATCATTACTGGATTAAAGTTTAAATCTTATCTCTTTAAAAAACCGTATAAAACATCTTCACCCTATTATTAATTTATGTAAATAGCAAGTGCCTCAAGCAATACTGGTTATGCAGCTAAGAGTGGGTCAGTCCTGGGGGGGAAGACCAAGGAACTTTCTGATAAAAAGCTCAGCAACACTCAAGGAATCTTCTGGATTGCCAAAGGAACTCTTGAAAAATTCCATCTATAAACATAACTTATAACAGGTTTTACTGCAGCCTGATGTACATTTGTCTGTACTGAGCTTAAGAAAACACTGTAAGTGTATTCTTGAGCTGCTTTAGTATGCATTAAACCAGGGGATTATTAGAATTATTATACTGCAACTATGAAGCAGCAAGTAGAAGCAGACTGCCAAAGATCTGAGCCTGTTCCACAGCCAGAGTGGGGGCCAGATCACCCTCACAGATGAGCAAGAGGAGAGTGTGTCTGGTGCCCATCAGCAAGAGAAGTGAAGAACGGGGTGAAAGCAAAGCAGCCACAGACCATTTTTCCTGGTGGTAGCTTCACAGCCTGTCCAGAAATCAATTGCAATTTTAACAACACGTTTTCCTGAATTGGTCTGAGCTATCTTCAGCACAACCTTTGTGACAGCGTTCCCTTAAAAGCCTACAAGTCACCATCCCCAGCACTGAAAAGGCTCTTTGAAATACTTTGGTCTGCAGCAGGGCACATCTCAGCAATTTTTAAGGCTTCTCCCAGACATGGATTGAAAGCAAGCAAAGAAATCCCAATTGTCCCTGAATATTTGACCAATCTGTCCAATTAAATGCAGCAAACAAAGTCTTAGGAGACAGGAAAAGCTTTCTCTGGCACTCTTTGGTTCTACAGACCAATGAGTGACCCCAAAGCAAAGTGCACCTACATAGAGTTACATTTATCTACTGCCTGAAAAGCATGATTGCTCGTGGGAGTGTGCAATTATAGTAAAATATCAGTAAATGATCACTAGGTCTAAAATGAAAGCATTCACCCCCAAACAAATAGATCTGGTTCTACTGATAAAGGTCTGTTTAGGCAATCATGACTCTGCAGAACATTCCTATTATTCATCTCACTAAGAGCATTGTTTATACCCAGCAGATGGATGCAATTTTGACCCTAAAAATCAAGAATTTTTAGATTTTCTATGAGAAACGAAAGGCTAACAAGTCCAGTTAGGGTTGCTGACTCAATGGTCATCGAAGGCTTGGAGTTATCTTCAGGCTTTAAATTGCTCATATTTCACTGGGCAAGTAGGACTAAACTTGGTCAAATGTGCTCAAGGAGAAAAAAGACTTTAGAACTCCATTGGTTCCAATAAATATTAGACTCATTAATGAACTTTACTTTAACATGCCTTAAAATACTTACTTCAGAATCACACAGCCTGTCCCGGCGGGAGGAGCCGTCCAAAACACCTGGATGCGTGTTCTCCTTCTGGGTGTGCTCTCAGTCACAGCTACGGGACAGTTGCTCATGAACTGGGTTTCTTCTTCATCTATGATCTAGGGAAATGTAAGGAGAAGAATGGGAGAACGTAAGGACGTGCATGGCTGATGTCTCTCGAGTGTGTTTCGTCAGCTCGTGTTTCCTTTGAGTGGAATATTTATCATTCTCTCTGCTTAGCTCACCACTACTCCAGTGAATTTATTTGTAACATGCAGACTGCTCACTGAATTGGAAACCAAAAAATAAAGACAGAAGAATAAGTCAGTTCTGGGTAAAGAGAATTCAGACCTTTCCAAGCATCACTGCAAAGAACCTTTTTTGTGGATTCTGATTACTGGAGCTTCCTGTAAATGTTAATGAACTGAAAATAATAAAAGATTCATCATTTCAGATGATTGAGAATCCATTATTTAGTCCAAACTGCAGATATTTTTGCTTTTTTGATCGATTGATGATTAACAGAAAAGTTTAAATGGTACAAGTCAAAAGCCAGAGAAGAAGATTTGGAACGGGTGTTCTAAGGATTTTTCTCAGAGGTCATGTCAAAACAGCTTTCTCACAGAATATGTGTTTCATGGATTGTACTTTAAGCCTTCTGTCCATCAGATCTCAAAGAAATTTCATCAGAAACTGTTAAGTTTTATCTGGAAACAAGCAATGCTCTGATATCACAAAATTTCTCTTCAAAATGCTCAGTGGTCCTGCTTCATTTGATGAAGCCACAATTCACACAACATTGGGTCAACATTCAGGCAATGAATTACAAATCTTACCGTTTTGAGAAAAAAAACGTGTATTTATCAATTTATAGCAAGATTCAGCTCTGAAGGGGCTTTTTCATAATCCTGGTTTTAACACACACACACACACACACACACAAACATACACTTTTACCCAATAAAAATATATTAAAAAAATAAAATCTTCTGGCAGTAAACATAACTTTAAACAATCATTTTGACAAAAAAAAAATACTACTTTGCATTTTAAAAAGAGAGAGGCAATATCTTTAATTGGGCCAGATCCACTTTAGCGAGCAGGCGTCCCTGCGATCTCACCCAAGGATCCTACCAGCATTCCCAAACATTTTTAGCTAAGCTAACAAACATTTCTGTATTTCCATGGCAGAATGAAGTGGCACTGGCCCAGAGGAGTGCTGAGAAACTCTCTTTAGCTGGTCAATAGGGCAATGGCTAATGAGTTTTAAATTTAAAGCCATTAATATGCTTCAAGTCCTTTAACGCTTGGTGGAATCTGTGTAACCAGACACAATGTGCACATTTGCTGGGTTTTAATTAACAGGAAGCAGTGGGAAGCGTGGGATGTGGTGGAGGTTTAACTCTGACTGCAGAGTTTCTACTTCTGCTGGATACAATTTAATGTGTGTAAGTTGAGCACCAAGAAATCCCTGATCTACAATTCAGCTTCGGCCACCAACCGTACTTATTCCGTCTGCCTTACTCCTGCATCAGTAAAATAAGGAAATAAAACTGCCTACTTATCTCTCAGAAAGGTTGTCTCAATTATTTCAGGACCATATCAACTGACCTTTTATCCATACCTCACAGTAATTCATTCCCAATCAAAACCCAATTTTGGTGGCAGCTCTGAGAGAAGAATGAGTGATTTTATACTATCTCCTACACAATAAAATGCTATTGCATGTTATACAAAAGCATGATAATTCCCATTGAAAAGGCTCTTAGGAGGTCATCAGAAAGTTCTTAAAAAGGACAGCTTTTCTAAAAAAATGGAAATATTACAAATTACTCTCAAATTATGCTGTCTCCCTTGTCAGATGCAAAGCACTGCTGCAGTATAACTCACATTCTTGGATAAAAACTTTAGGAATATGTTCAATTCAGGTCAAGATTATGTAATTACATGTGAGTATGAATGGGATTGATCAGATACAAGCTATTCCACAATGACCAATGAAGCTTTTTCCCGATCTGGTTGAGCTCCTGCCTGGCACACACTCCACCAATGAATGCTTCTTGAGAAGCCCAACTGAATGAATTGATGCTCTCCAAGCACAAAATCGCTATTGTCAGTACAATAAGAAATTAGCTGCTTTCATATCCCTAAAGATCATTCCTCCAGCAGTCATCACTGTAGACCTACCCATGTGCATTTGCATGTTAAGTAAATTCTCATCTCCAGGTGAATCCATCCTGCTTTTTCCCCCAGCAGCGAATGGCATCACAAGGAACACCAAAACCAAATCCAACAACCTAAGGAGGGAGTTGTGAGCAGCTCTGAGTAGCTATTACATGGCAAATTTATGACTTGACTGCAAAAGCAGAAGCTGAAATACGTGTTTGGATTCTAGGCAGCCATAATGTCAGAGCACATCCTTGTTCCAGTCACAGCAAATGAACATGGAAGTGGTTTTTGCACTTCTATCGCCCACCTAATTCCTGCAATTAGCAAGTAAGAGTTTTCTCAAGGAATAAGGATGTCTATAATGAACTAATTTGAAAGTTCTGGTTGCATTTTAGAACTCAACCCTGGAAGAACAGGAAGTGGCTGAGCCTCGAGGCTACATCCCGATTTCCTGCACCACTAACCATCAAAGCAGAAGACTTACGCAATGCGTGTCTACTGGAAAACACTGAGCATAAAATCGTAAGGTCTTCCAAAAAGCATTCCTTTGAAGAAAAATTGGGCAGAAGCTTTCTCAGTGAAGACTCCTAATGTTGACAGAATGCAGTACAGAACTCCTAAATTAGTTGGAAAGGGTCAAACGCCAGTTGATTTGAGATGATTAAAGAAAGTAATTTTACGATATATAATAAACCCAAGAATTTTCCAAATTCTAGGATTTCAGATTAACCATCTCAAGTCTATTTGTTAAAAATATTGGGGGTTTCTTTCCGTATCCATGGGAGTTCAATTCTTTATGAAAAGTTTCTTAGGAGTGATAAGAAGGGAATCCTGATTTATACTCCTGGATTACAAATGACATGATATTTTAGGGCGGTGGATGACATTATTACGCTGCCATGGAACACAGGAGAAAAGCAATAGTATCCTGGCCAACTCTGGGAGGAAAAAGAGACATGTAATACAATCCTGATTTTTTTTCTGGAATCAAGTCAGACCACATAGGCGCGAAGGAAAGATTTGGCAGGGGAAAGGCACGCAGATTAAAACATAGCATTTGCAAAACTACAGCTTCTAAACCTCAGGTTATCTGTAATGGGAAGCCTTACGTTTTCAAGAATGGGCCAGCAAATTAACCACATGTTGGACAAAAATCCTAAAACCAAAATATAAACACTTGGCCAAAGAATCTGAACTCTCAGAGGGAGGGATTTCCATGTGACTTATCCTTTCAAATCCACAAATGCAATGACATTAGATTTTAACATTCTAGTTAGGTTTCAGTGTGTTAGGGGTTTTCTTGTTTTGTTGTTGGTTTTTGTTGTTGTTGTTTTTTTCTTCCCATTATAACTGTGGTATTCTTGGACCAATTTATTCCTTCAGGAAAACTAGTGTTAATCCTGAACAAGATTCTTGGAGTTAACTGGGATTCGAACGAGTGTCACAACAAATAGAATTTGGCTGAACTTGGGTAAATCTACAAACATGAAAGTAAGGATATTACAAGGGAAAATTTACCAGCTCCAGGCTCAGTCTTACATTCTTTGCATATTCCAAGCACTGATGAGGTCGAGGACAAGATTTGGGTGTTCCTGAAAAGCAGGACTGGATAACTGCTTAGTTGTTAAATAAAGGAACAATTGGTTTTCTCAGAACTGGAACATTTCATGCTGAGTGACAAAGCTTGCTGTTTCTGGTTTCTGTAAACTGTTAGGCAAACAAACCAGGCAGTTATCCTCTCTATCCTTAAATTTATATCAGTATTGAAAAAAAATTTTTAAAAATTCTAAACGCTATATATCACAAAGAAAGGGATTTTAACTGAGTACAAAAGGAGATGAAGTTACATAAATCCTCTACTGGCTCATGTCCACTTCCTCAGTAGAAACCACTGGCTAGGACCTTCAGCACCATTTCTTGTTCTGTGGACACATCATCACTTTCCACTCACTGGAACAGCTGCATTCTACTGGAAAAATAGAATTAAAGGGGAAAAAAAAAAAAAGGACACAGCTAAAAGTTCACAAGATAAGCGTCTTTGTGGGCAGATTTCTTCCTTGGAAGAGCTAATATGAATGTTGCAAAACTGTCTTCTCCTTGAGGAAACTTTCCAATTATAAAAAGAACATTGGGTCTATGTAACAGCAATAATATTTGGCCTTTAGGGATTAATCTAGAACAGCGCTTATTATACGGAACGTAAAACTAATGATGTACAAAGGCAGATTAAAAACCCTGCCTCAAAGATATGCTTCACATAACCACATTCTTTGACTAAAGGGCACAGCATTTCCCTCAGAAATTTCTGTGCCCAGAATCAGAAGAATCAGAACTGGGATTTTTCAAGCAGTGCCAGTAATCCATCTCGGTGCAGATGATGATCCAAGGTTGTACAGAACCATTGAGCGCTGCTGGGCCCTCTGTAAGATTGGCCATCCTTAGCAAAGCCCCACAAGTTGTCTGATAAGGGTCAGGATTTGATAAGGGTTAGGGTCTGATAAGGGTAAGGGTTAGGATTTGATAAGGGTTAGGGTCTGATAAGGGTTAGGATTTGATAAGGGTTAGGGTATGATAAGGGTTAGGATTTCTCTGAAGCACCGAGGAAAGTGCAGATTTATTGAAGAAAGGCATTGCTAAAATACACTTGTAGATTATCACTACGTTCTGCTAGCTTCTAGCAGAAACTTCATGTAGATGTCCCACAAAGTTACGTTAGAAATCAAATTTTCTGTAATCATTACCTGAGGAAAAAGATTTTTGCCATCAAGAATCTGCTGTGTGTCACTCTTCAGTAAAGATACAGCACCACACACCTCCAGCTTTCACTAAACATCCTCTCCTGCCCAAGCCTGGCTATGGGAAGCTTAACAAAACAGCTATTTCTTCTTTACTTAATAGGTATGAAAAGAGTAAAGAGATTATGTGTGTTGCCAGAAACAGGTAACAGTAGCTCGACAGTATCTAGCAAATGTAAAATGCTACACTGTATATTTTTCTTGCTTTGAAACCAGTCTTAATTAACTAAAAGTTATAACGTGCTGAATATAAAGCTTACACTGAAGACTTACGCTTGTAAAATTAAAATGGCCAATTAAGTTAAAGCTGTCCGTAAAACTCTAGAGATGAACGAGCACAGACTGCTGTGAATTGAGGCAGTTCTCATCTAAGTAGTCACTGAGAGGCGACTTAAGGTCCAAAGTTTCGTCTTAGCAGTCACTAAGAGGGGACTTAAGGTTCGAAGTTTCATCTTTGCTTCCCGTGAAGTTTCCTCTTGGACTGCAGCATTAATATCTCTACGAAAACAGTTTGGTAAATTGATTCAAGCTACTTTATCAGACTGTACTACTGGGGAGGGGGCTGGGCAGATAATCCAGCTTTTCCCTGATAACATTATTTTTATTATCTTTAACAGAGAAACTGTATTAAGCACAGAAAGCTGTCTTCATTCTCATAGCTACAAATCTCATTTGGTTCTATCATTAACTTCCTTTAAGAAGTTGCTCTTTTGACTAGGGAAAATTCTCTTATTTCACATTTAAAAAGCAATTTGCAAACGCTAATTTCCAGCATGGAAAGGACAAAATCATTACAAATTCTACCATCTTTTGAAATCCCTTCAGACATCCTAGCTTCTTAGCACATCCAGTACCGTCCAACAACGCTCACCAGGAACCGGGAATGATTTTGAAGACCGGACTTGCTTTTCACACCTTGGCACTCAGAGACCCAAAGGGTCCCAGCTGGCTCTTGCCAAAGAGAGCGCCCTGGCACGAGCATCAGAGCCCACAAATCACCCGCAGCGCCAGGGGCACCGGCGCGAGGAAACCGCGCAAAGGAACTTCGCGTGACGTTCCGTACAAAAGCGACGAGTCGCTCTGTGCCTCGCATGGCAAACGCCTTAACTCCCTTCCCACTGCCCTCTGTCCAGCCCACACAGCAACTTTTACAGCGCTTGAAACGATGTGTAAGGATTCTGGGGAAGACTGAAAATTTTAGTTCAAAGAAACAGGACTTTTGGCTCGCTTTGATGTACAATTTAATCGAGTTCGACCTAAATCTAGAGTAAATTTACCGAGGTCAGACTCTGTGCTGACCAATTCAAACACATTAATTTGTGGGTTATAGGGGGTTTTTTTGTTATATTCAGGCAGTAGCTAAAGAAATGGATTTGCTTCTCTGTGAAATGAGAGGGGGTTTTATGGTCCAAGAATAGTTTAAATTAGGAAGCATGAAATAACAGATGAAAAAAGGGTAAATTTTATGACTCTAAAATGGAAATGAAGACATTTACTTCCAAGACTCTGTTCCAAGCATTAGGAAGCAGAGCTGTCCTGTTGCAGCCCTAAACCAGTTTAATAACCAGCGAGGATGATGGGGACAGCGATGAAGGCTGTGCTGTGATGACCCTTAGCAGCCCCCTGGGAACAGAGCCAGCATTAGTCAGAGCAGTCCTCTAGCCAGTTCCCTGCATGTGGGCAAAGGCCAATCCAAAATAGCAGCCAATTATATAGAAAATTAAATCCGATATCGAAAAATTTTTAAAAATGGAGCACAGCCACTTCGGGCTCTCACAGATTTCTCATTTCTGCCTTCCATGTAATGGGGAGATCAGAGTGCCAACAGCTCTTCCAAGATGACAAAACTAACACACTCGTTTCAGATGAGAATATAACCACAATAAACCTCAACAAAGATCCATGCAGGGTTCTCTGTGGAATACTTCCACAGAGACATTATTTATACTCAGTGTTCTGTTGTCAAACGACTTCAGTGTGAACATTATTTATTTGGCAAAAAAATAGCCACTACTCCAATCTGGTAAAAAATAGCTTTTGATAGATGATGTCTCAAGTGCTTTAGCCTGGGAGAAAAATTGCTTGGTGAAGGGGATATTGTATAGGAATCAACAATTTTTAGATAACTATCACTGGAAAGAAGTAAAAGTTTAAGGATTTTGTATATTTCTTGTTCAGTCTGTGCAGTTAGGACCTTTCGCTCAAGTCTATAATACAGACATTTCTCTGGAAAGAGAGAAAACTGCTGTTAATTCCTAAATATATTTCCCACCACTATATCGAGATATATATAACACAATTAACTACCTCACATTAAGGAGCACATTTTAATCTGATTTTCTAGATAGACAAAAAGCATCGGGAAGTTGTTTAAAGAACAAAATGCTTTTGCAGCCTCGTAAAAGAAAGCGACATAAAGCAAGGCAATGTGCACACAAGCCTCGACTGGAAGTGAGACGTGACTTGGATTGCTGAGCAGCCTTCCCCAAATCACTTCAGCAGAGTCTGTGAAGTAGGGATACAGACATCGAGCTCCTTTTTCAAAACAATGTACTAAATTCTCTATATTAACATACTTATTATCCTTAATA
Source organism: Melanocharis versteri (assembly GCA_013397845.1). NCBI lineage: Eukaryota > Metazoa > Chordata > Aves > Passeriformes > Melanocharitidae > Melanocharis > Melanocharis versteri. The sequence continues at coordinate 454,616 of VZTG01006519.1, forward strand.
GCTTGTCGCACCTCCAGTTGGTCTCAGGCTTCATAAACAGGAGTTCTTTGGGAAGAGATTAAATCTGAGATTCCAGACCTTCAGCCTCCTCTGTGATGCGCCAATTGCTCAAATTAAATGGAAAAGTAGCTTAGAGAGTCAACTAGAATTTAAGCCAGGGAAATCCACGGAAGACATAAAGTTGGAGTGGCCCCCTGTGTACCAACCCTTTGTCTCGCTTTCGTAGAAAGAACAGCCAAACTCTATCAAAGATCTCCCAGCTCGGTGCATTGATGCTCACAGAACCCAGGAAGCAGAACAAAAACAAATCTGGCAGAGCTGCAGTTTGACAACTGCATCTTCTACACCAGAGTACTTTTTCAGTGTTCCCAGGGACTGCGGCACAATTCATTTAAAAGGAAATGTAAATAGCGCTAAAAAAAAAATAAGAACCTTAGTTTGCAAAAAAAATGTTTATGTTTTCATTTGGCCGCACAGTGGGATCAGAAGACAAAACTTATTTAGTTATTTCTCTTATTTATCTTGTGGCATTCTATTAGGGTGTGGTCTGGGACCAGCACTGAGGACTCTGCTCGTGAGATAGAAGATGTAGATTCACAAACCCGTCCTGAATTAGGCTGCTCACTGTGGGTGAAAGATTTTACAAAATGAGCAGCCCTCAGCCAGTCTCTTTTCTGAACTGTTCTACCTCACGTGTATCCTGAACCGAGGGGAAACACTGGCTGGGCAGTCAGGTGGTGAAAAGCACCGATGTGTCTCCAGCTCTCTGCTCTGCTTATTTTGATGACTTTCCCCCCAAGTTACCAAGCCAGCCTTGTCCCTGCTGGTCTAGTGAAGTGTTTTGCCAGTTTTACAAAGCAGGGGAAGGCAAGAAGAAGAGACTGGCTAAAATCTATCATGAAGGAGGCTGGTGCTGTGTGGAGGAGAATTTTAGGGCTACCAAACTCTCCAGTGCAATCCTTGTTTTAATGGCTCAGATACCTGAACCTCCTCCACCCCACCCAGGTATAAATCCTTTCCTGACTCATGCTGGATCTCTACTTCTGATTGGAAATTATATCTGGATGAAAAGTTTCCGTGCCAGAAAGAAATCAAGAAAATCGATATATTCCATTAAAATGGTCTATATACTGGTGTTTCTTTCTGGGGAGACAAGAGACTAAAACGTTTCCTCAAAATATAAAGAATTCCTTCTAGCATTGGCTTGCTAGTCCAGGACTGAAATTGCATCAGTTCTAGGAGTGCTAACACAGAACTTTTTAAAATATTCAGTTAAAAAACAAATCACAAAACTCCTTTCACATTTATTTCTGACCACCACAAGTGCCCTAGTTTGCAAAGGGACAAAACAGGGCTCTAAACCTCCTCCCCAGGCCTGGCCTTCTGTGTTATCTTGAACCAGGGCACGTGCGCACAAACCAAACTCTAGCAATGCATAAAGCATGTTTCACACACATTTCCCAAATCCACGTGGTAAAGAATTCGTTCAGATTCATCCTGTCTCAGCACAAACCAAAGATTTATAAATATGCACCTAAACCAGCTTCCAGGTCTTATGGTAAGCATACAGTTTTAAGGCCACTAAAAAGTTCGATGCAGAATGCTCAATATCTGGCAGGATAAAGAAGAATTATGTTTATGGACATGCGTGTGGAAAGCTGAAGGACTACCTAATTGCTGTGAGCAAACCTCAGCATCTTAATTTTTGCTAAATGCAAATTAAAATCTCGTCAGCACGTTCTTAATTCATCAAAACAATGTGAAACTTTTCATACCAGCACCAGGATTTTACTCAATTTCTGCAGTGACTGTCGTTATCTGCCTGAGCCCATGTGTCTTTGCTTCTGTCAATGCACAGAATTTTTTGCACAAAAATACCATTTAGAAATGCTTGAAAGAACGTGCCCCCACTGTGACTAATAGATATTTCATTAGAAAGGACCTCCAGCCACCATCCAAGTCCAGTCAATAACATATTTTAAATTCAGTGGTCCAGAACTTCTGTTCACCCTGAAAATAAGCTTTAAGCACCCGCATAGTTAAGAAATGCAAATAAGAAAAAAAAAAAAAAAAAGGCGGTTTTATATCCATAAAGCAGCAATTCTTGAGAGAAAGCATGATCTAATCCTAAATCCACTGTTCTTATTATCAGTTCTAGAAAGCTGGACTAAGAGCAGCCAAGTAACCAAACATATCTATGATTACCTCATGGGCTGGGTGAGAGTCGTTACTCACTAATTACTGCAGGACAGGAGCTCCGTAAAGCTGCTGTTAAATGAGACTGACGAGGTCTCTCTGCCACTTGAAATGAATGACATCGGTACCTTTTGAGAAGATTATCTTTCTTGTATTGCTGTGTATCACCAGCATCTCTAGCCCCATAATGAGCAATGCATAACTAATGTGGGGGCCAGGGAAATATTTGCTGTGGCCTCACACAGAAGAAGACATGGACCTCATCTTCTGCTTACACTGGCACTTCTCATTTACATTTCTGTGGCAAGGAACTCCAGGTTCATCGTCAATCCAATCCGAATCTCAGGAACTGCCATTTTTATTTCAGGAGCAAAATCCCAGATAAGAACGCCGCCGTTGCAGCGCCAGTCGATCAAAGAAAAAGGAATGTTAAATTTGAGGAGGCACATAAAACATCTGATAAGGAAGAAGTTTTATAATGGCTGGTCAAACAACATTTATAGCACTGGAGGCACCTTTCTGTGTGTCAGGTGCTCCCTGCAGAGGGGTGATAAGGGACTGCTTTCCTCCCCAGCCACTCTCTTTTCCATTTGTCAGAGCACTAATTGCCAGCCAAAGGAGCCTTTTCTAATTATGACTTTGTGGTGTATAAAGTCCAACATGGGCTTAAGGGTAGAGGGGGTTTCTTTGCTAATAAAATCAATAATAATATTATTATAGAGATGACACTTCTCTGCAATACAATGTAACAACGGGCAGCAAAGTACAAAGGAAATGCCTCTTCTGCTCTTAGGAACACCAGAATTGACGAAGGTCATTTGAAATACATAGTAAAATGTGAGTCTGCACACTTTCCTGGATCAGCATTTCTCAGTTGCTTAGTTTGTTCAGGCTTTTCATTCAACCTTCATTTTAGAAAATGTTACACTGCTCAGCATTACGACTGTAGTGCCAAGAATAGCTACCTCACTTGGAGCTCCTCACTTCAGAAGGGATTTAAGGATTACGGAAAATACATATTTTTAATAGCATTATTGTCCTGCTCGGTGTTGGAGCTTTAAAGCATCAGCAGCTCTGGCACACGTGCTATTCATGCTCCTCGTGAGTGTCTCGATGCCAAAATATACATCCCAACCTTGCCCAAGCGGATTCCACACAAAATCTCGTAGCCTTTGGATGACTGCGTACAGAACATAATCTATTTCTGAGAGACTTAATCCGCTGCTAAAACCACATTTACAGCAGAAATACCGGTGATCTGGAACTACAGGCTTTGTGCAGATAAACTTAAGAAGGCCTTTACCTCCTTTTTTAAGGAGCTCTCGAATCTTTTGCCGAGCAATTTGCATCCACTGTGGGATCAGGAATGCTGCTCGTGCAGAAGAGCTGCAGGAAGTCAGGAGGGGCCTTCTGGCAGCACTGACAGGAGTTGTGAGCAATTATAAAGCCACCCTGGTTTTTGTGTGCATGTGAAGGTGAGCCTGAATGTCTGACAGAGTCAAGAGATAATAATCCAGGCTCTTGCTCCTCGTACTTTTGATATGCTGATGAACTACTAAGGCACAGCTTCTCCAATTCCCCCCTTCCTCAGAGGGAATCACAGATTCATACAGTCTATTCACCACCAATTCCCCTGCCTGCCACTCTATAAAGCCCAATTTCAAGTTACCCTGAGCACCCTTCCAGCAAACTAAACCCGCGGGCCCAGAGTTTCCAAGAAATCAAAAAGTTCTGCTTTCTCCCTTCCAGCATGGGAGGATTCTGATTCAGAAAGACATACTGCACTCAGACGGCAGCAAAGCCACAGTTTGGCAAAAAAGGAGACTCTTGTGGGCAGAACAGATTCTTTTCAGGAGTTTGGTAAGCTCTCTTCAAACACTGACTGAAGTCCAAGTCAGTTAAGTGCTGAGACTAAAAGAAAAGCTCACATTAAAACACGGCTTAGACACTTTTTTAAACAGTGTCTTGCACTAAATGTTCATTATGGGAACAAAACTGTGACGTGAGTAATAGAAAAGTAACTAGAAACTTCAGTGAGTGTATGAGTCTGTGTGTGAGGTTGTGTGCTGGTGGTTTTGTTTGATTTTGGGGCTTTTGGGGTTTTTTTCCAAAGAGGTTCTCTATTGTCTTGAATACAGCAGTGGTATGAGATGCCTTCTGGAGGAAATAGTTCTGCAAAAAGGGATTCTGAAAAAAGTAGAATAACAAAGAAATTTGGTAAGGGTTTCTAATAAAATTCTTAATCTCTCTGCAAATTAAACTATTCTAAAAATAGAGCCATAAAATAAAACAGGAGCGTATCAAATATTGCTTGTACACAGATCAGCACTACGATTGCTGAGCTCATCTCAGGGCCATGCACTGAATGAAATGTTCACTTTGTGGTATTTCCATGTCACACATGGGCCACAGATTTTGTCAAGACCTTGGCACAATTTTTTTTTTTTTTTTAACCAAACTATAAAAGGCAGTGATTTTGTTCAATCTGCTTGTGAACTTTTTTACACACTCTAAATGAATTTCCAAGACAGCAGAGGACATAAGCGACAGCAGATTTCTGAAGCTTCAGAGGAACCCTATATAAAAACATTAGACTAAGTTTTCAGCTCCTGCTGCTTTGGCACATTTTGTTTTGAATATAACAGTTTTCTTTCTATGTGTCAATTTTGTGGCTGTGGATAGGCTTTCCAATTAAAAAAATTGTACTCTCATCTTACCATACATGCATATGGCAACAAAAAAAACTTTAGAAAAAAACCACAAATTTATCTCAGTCTCAAAGGGATTTCATTCTGATGATTATGTTTTTCCAGACTATAAAGTTGTTTTATTCGAAATTTCATTAGGATGAGTAGAAATTCAATAAATGTAATTGTAGATCGAGAGAGTGGAAAATGCATTTTCCTTCGGGGGTCCCTTGCAACTCAGCATATTCTATGATTCTATCAAAAACAAATTTCACTGTGAGAATAATCAATCAAAGGAACAGCCTCCACAGGAACGTGGTAGAGTCCCCATCTCTGGAGGTTTCCAAGAAGTGGCTGGACAAGGGTCAAAATAACTGAATCCAGACTCCCTTTCATGTGGGTGGTTGGCCCAGATGATCTTTTGAGGTCTTTTCCAACCTACACTGTTCCATGATTTTATGAAGCAGGCATCCCATGAATTTCTGCTCTCGTTTTTTATCTGCATTACAAATTGCACCTTTGCATTCCCTTGCCTTTTTTTCCTACACTTGATCTGCTGCAGGTGGTTTTTCCAACCTTGGCCAAAGCTCCTTTCAGCCACATCACTTCATTTTCTCACTATGCTTGTCTCTGAAACACTCACACAATGCAGCACCCAATTTGAGCCCAGACAATCCCACCTCCTCAGACTGATGAAGTGCTGCTGTGTAGGAATATAAACAGCTGTCCCTTTCTTCTTGGCTCCCATGTGAGGATCTGAAGCGTAAAACTCTGAAAGTTTTTATCTGAGAATTTCACCCTAAGTGGCATAAATAATCTAACCTCTCTAAGCATTTGCAGAACATGAGCGTGGAAGCACGAGAAATAACTCATATTTTCATTGCAGAAGCTGAATATTGCCCCGCAGGTCAGCTCTAACTCATGAGGAGTCTCATGCCATCTCTCACTCCTACAGCTGAATTTTGGTGATGCAGGAATTCTATCTCAGTAGTTAGGGATGATCAATCACACCAGTGTTTGTTCACAGGCATCTGATAGTTCTAATATTATTCTGAATTATTCTCAATAAATTTCAATGAAAAGCTGTATAAAGCTCAGTCAGCACCCTGGATCTGTTATTTTTCTGTGCTTTTTCATCTTTTGGAGACAAATCATGCAAATTTTGCACAGGTACTTGAGAGAATAATTCCATAAGGAATGCAACCGTAAAACAACTTTAGCAAAAAGGGTAAAAACAAAACCTGGTTCAGAAAGGGAGAAACAGCTCCTGATGGTCAGAAATTCAACCACATGTAAAGGAAAAGTTAATTTGCAGGCGATACAAACACTTGATAAATGACAGCTAATATCCAGAATATGAACAACGTAATTATAGAAGTATTAAAATGAAAGGCCAGGAATCATATTTAATAGATGAGATTCTTATTACTCCTTATTTTCACTTAAAGAAAGAAAACCCCCACAACATTTCCATCTTATGCAGAGCACAGTAGGCATTACACCACCCAGCTTAGCAATCCAAAATACGTCTAAATGTTGCTGTTTCTGTTTCTGTGCCAAACAACAGGAAGAACTAAAACACAGTATGAGTCCAAACACATGTATTTGTTTAAGTGACTAAGCCTAGAGTGCTAAGAGAGTATTTGGAGGGGTTTCATCACTTCAATCCTGCAGTAGGAAAGATTTGCTTATCTTTTTGATACATACCAGCACAACAGCTATAATTACTGGAATTGTTTTTAGGGTTCCTACCAAATTTATAAAATTAGACTGTGCTGCCCTATTTTCAAATCTCTGTATGACATTTCACACTCATGGTTGGAATGTTATACATTTAACAAACATTTGTTATTTTATGCACAGACAATATTTGCATGCAAGGAGAGAGATGATTATTGAAACATTCCTGACTTGGGAGGCAAACACCGGATGTGAAGAGCAGAACCCCTGAAGCTTAGTCATGGCTCAAGTGTGATATGTAATCTTGAGCAAGTTCCTTCAGTATTCAATCTTCTGTAAAATGGATATCCTAAATTCACATGCCAGGAAAAATATTTACGGAATTTAGTTTATGTAAAAACTTTGAAGTCTTAATCAGAAAGACAATATAAAAGAATGTTTGAGAGCTGCATTATATCTATAAATGTGCAAATGTGGAGCACTGACGAAGGAAAATCATTAGGACAAGACTAAGTAAATTTAACTGGAAAAACATTTAGTTATGGTTTCTATAGATTCAAGAGAATCTATCAAGTATCTTAACAATGAGTTTAGCATTTTATTCTGCCTTTATCATGCTTTTAGTCTTGCAATATTCCTTTCCATATTTATATAAGTTTAGCTTCTTAGGCTCAGGCATATCCCACGTTTTTAGTGGATGTGATGCGTACAGATGTAAAAACACGAACAGAAACGGTAAAACTCCAGGACCAACTTTCACACAGGTTGTATCAGGTTTGTTCCTCCCAAGAGGAAATCCCAAATCTCTCTCACAGTCAGCAGAGAGAGGGCAGATGGGTTCAGAAGCCTGAGGACACTCTGCCATGTACACAGTGTGAAAGCTGCCAGTCCCATAACATCTGCACCACACACGAAGCTGGCTGCTCAGAACGTGGGGTTAATTCATTCTGCAAGTCATGTAATCAGGGGAACATCAGATGAACTAAAAGGAAATAAAAATAGACAAACAGGGAGTTTTGAGAAGGAAACATATGGGCCTTTTTCATCTTCTGGGGAAATCTCACACAATGTCTAAGAAATTATTGTTTGGAACACACGGTATTGAAGCTAAGGCCATTATATAAGACCAGTGTCTAAATATATCATAACCTCATTCTAATCCATACAAGCACTTTGTAAAACCTTCATGGACAACAAAACTGGGTTACTGAAAGATTCCTGAAGGAAGCCAAGAAACTTTGCACAGTCAAAAATCCCACTGGTGCTATGCACGCAGCTAATACAGAAAACATTTATGATTACCTTAATCTGGGATTTATCACAATGTGTGGGCAGATTTTCTTCACAGGAAGGATTAGTGGGGGTGGGGGGGTGTGTGATTTACTGACTGGAGGTTTTTCCTTTCCTCCTACATGTGGGATTCCCACACTATCATGTAAAGAGGGGCCAGAGCGACAGGACAGCAATAAGAGGCAAACTGCTGCCGTAGCAACCATTTAAAATACCTCCCTGAAGCTTCCAGAAAGCATTCTTCATGTAATGGTATAAAACAGGGAGTTCATTTTCCTAGGAAAGTGACCTATAGCTCAGGAGAGATTGCAGTGAAAACTATTTCTCCGTTCTCATTATTTGTTTGCTGCTTTATGTCCCCTCTCTGCCCTACTCTGTATTCTTCCTATTTAAAAGCAGTCTGCTAGGTGAAGTAAGTTTGTGATAAACAGGCTAAAGAGAGCAATAACAGGTATCATTAAGTCTCCCACACGAGCAGAGTCAACTTTACCCATCCAGCTGAAATTAGGAGGAAAAAACAAAAAAAAAAAGAAAAAAAAAGATTAAATGAGTTCTAGGAGAACAAAACCCTGATGTGTGCCTGACAAATAATGAATAAACACTGGCAATGCCCTAAGGAACCTCTACTACACTACTGACTGTATCGAGGTATATAATCATTAAAGTTATAGAACACTAAGTACCAAAGCTACCTCTTACACACTCACTCTTTTGAATGTTTCTTTTGAAAAGAAAAGCAGGTTCAAATGAACTGTGCCCACCCACAAGGAGAGAAAAGAGGCAAGAGCAGCAACAGTGCCTCAATTCACACAGATGAGAATAATTGGAGCCCAGTTCAATCTGTGAAGTAAACAGAAGCAGGATGAAGGCTTTTCAATTTACACCTACAGCCTACAAATTAGTAAGCAGTCTGGTAGGATGAGCTTGCCAGGGATTGCATAATAACCCTACCCCCAGCAACAATGCAGGGAACAGGGAGCAAAATGGTAGCTCTATACCAGCAGGGAATTTCCCTTTCTAATTACTGACTACTCTGAAAAGCATTCTCAAGAGCCAAATGTCAGCTTTTGTGCAGCTGGATCGGGAATTTCTTCGTTATTCTTGATTTATTCTCGTCCGAAAATTAATTTCAATGCTGTTTTAGGAATCAAAAGTAACTATGCATAAAAAATACAAAGTGTCTCCCAGCAAATATTGCTTGAGAATTTATGTGGTAAAATAATTCTTTTTGTACCAAAAGTTCAACAGATTATCAGTAATTATAGCTGGTTTAAATATCTTGCCTATATCAGTATTCATTATATAGACACTTGTCTATTTCCATTGAAACCAAAAGTACCAATGCAGAAAATTCTGATTTTGCAGAACACATTGTGTACGTTCACATCCTGCCTCTTATGCAACCCTGAGAAAAGTGAAGCTGAATATGCGATTTTCAGTTTTTCTCACAGCTAGTGAAAAAGGAGGCACAACAGAGCAGAAGGGGGATGGTTTGAGAGAAATAGGTAAAAAAAAATAAATGCAACCATCTTCTGAGGAACACAATCACCTTCAAGAAAATTTTCTGTCTTCTTTCAATGATTGTTCATGCAGATTCCCACTTTGGGCAACTCCCAATAGCAGATCCTTCCAGAGGCACAACTACTTGGAGTAAGAGCCAAGAACCATTTCAGAAAGCAAAACTATGTAACTGTAGTGGCACGTGGTAGGTTATTTCTAGGTAAACCCTTGAATTTTTAGAGCTTGGTGAGTAGGTCAAGCTAGATTCAGGGGACAGGCCGGGAGCCGTGCGAGCGATTAGCAGAAAGGTCACAGGATCACAGAATGTGCTGAGAGGGAAGGGATCCACCAGGATCACTGAGTCCAACCCCCAGCCTTGCACAGGGCCATCCCCAAGAGTCCCACCGTGTGCCCAAGAGCATTGTCCAAACGCTTCCTGAGCTCTTCACTCTAAGGGAAGGGCGCCTCAGCTAGGTGATAATTAAGCAGAGGCAGCTAGGTGATAATTAAGCACAGGTTGGTTGAGGTGGACAGCAAAGACTGAAGAAAATCAGGACGTGGGATAACAGACCAGGACAAGTTCTAGTGACTGAATTTGGTCTGTATGCCTGAAGAAATCCTTTTGTGTTAGCACTTTCAGCTAGAGATATCCTTAGGATCCCAGACTTTACGGAGATGAACCAGGCCACTTCACCTTGAAGTGATGCAGCATTGTGCTGGATGAGACAAGTTCTGTATAAGTGTGAAAGAAAGAGCAACATTATGTGGCTTTTTAAATATTTTTTTTTTTGTCTGAGACTCCAGATAGCCTCAACCTGGTCAGGGAAAGAAAACCCTTTAAAGCTACATCCCAGCCTTAGTGCGCAGTTTCCTGAGAGAGCAGAAAAACAAAGAAAAACAAAGCATCCTGATGAGAAACAAGGCTGCAAAGTCTCTTAAGCAAAGACTAGCACTGAAGCAAAACAGCTGACGAGATCAGGATGAGAGGGCTTATTTTTCAGTTGTGTGAGCTCTTGCACATCGTTCTGAGGACACCATTACAGATTTCCATCCAACACTGCACAGAGTGAAATGACCAAAACCATCTCTGAAGGGACGCTAAGGAAAGGCAAACATGTTGCACGCACCAGAACCCAAAGGTATGGCCGTTTCCTGACCAGGTCTTGTATCACTCTGAGGTAGGATGAATACCCTGTGAGCAGATGACTAATGAGCCTGGGTTGGTGGGTCACGAGAGGGAGAGCTATCACAGCACAGACAATCATCAATTACAACTGTTCAGGGCAGCAGTGGAAGCTGAAACAAAATCCCTGGCAAGCACTGAGAGGTCACCACCACCATCAGAAAGGGAAGAGCTGCAGAGCAGGACTGTCAGGGCAGTCCACAGCTGGGTCTGAGAAGGCTACATACGCAGCCCAGAATAATGGAAGCTAAAACTATTGTCACTTTAATAATGCAAGAGTGCCTTCTGAATTCAGGAAGCAGTCCTCGAGACAACAGGCATAGCGAGCAGTACTTTCAGTCTAACAGCAATTAATTCAGCAGTGAGTTGCAGTGAGAACTGACCGTGAAGCCTGGAGGAAGGATTTTGCCTACAGCAGCCATTCCTTAATGAGTCGGGTAGGTAAACTCCTGAATTTAAAAGAGGCATTCTGCTTCTAGGTCGCCAAAATCTCTCTTAACACCGTGGAGGGAAAACAAACAAACAAAAACAACAAAAAACCAACCAAAAAAACCCCACAAAACAAAAAAACAAACAAACAAACAAAAAATAATAAAATACTATGATTTAAACTTAATTAGGAAACTTTTTACTGGCATTTGTGCACCTTCAAAAGTCCAGAGGACTGACACCAGGATTTTCTCACAGTCCTTACAACCTGGAGAAACTGTCAAGCTGACAATTGTCAAGCCTTTATCATCATCTTCACTCAGCCTTCTCCCCTCTATCCCCACTGTCCCAATTCACATGATGGGAAAAGAAAGCACATCATGAGAAAAGTCTCTCAGGTACAGACATAACAGACATAATTCCACGTGCCCATAGCCTGTCGTTGCAGGCGGGAAGCTGACAGAGCTCACTTGGACAGAAGTGGAGGAATAAACACATTTTTGTGGAACAACCCTTCCTTTCAAAGCCCTGTGTCACTCCGAGGGTAGCGTGCATGTCCAGATCCATATTGTCAGAGTGAGGATTACAGGCAGTGACAGCTCCAACAGCCCAGACCAGGAGGGAATACCTGAGAAATGCCTTCTAACCTGATGCAAAGTGGAAGTGCAAAGAACAAACCCTTGCTCTAAGGTCCCATTGATTGGACCTGACGTGCTGAAGGCTTCCTGATGCTGCAGAATGGCAAGCTCCATCCGAGGTAATTCTTGGAGCATTTCAGAATGAGAGATAAGCGTGCTGGTCTCGCTCAGTGCAGATACAAACCAGAGCAATCAATGACTGCCTTAGATGAAGCCGGTGAATTACGGGTGACAAAAAGGGAAATCTAGGAAGGAAAGCCTAATGGCAACGTTATGAATGAAGAAAGAGCTGCTGAATAGATGTTTCAATGGACCTGGAGCCTACAAACATTCAGAGTTATAACCCATGACAGCTGCCATATGGCACCTGGAAAGCATCTGACGGTTGCCAGAGGGGTTAAATGTCTTTACTAAAAATTTCACATGCCCCAGGTGCCACTATGTGAAGAAAGATTATCTGAGAGGTGAATAACAATGAGTTAGGCAGTTTACCTGGGCTGGAAATAAAGGGATAATTGGAGTAAATCCCTTTAGAGTCACTCAGACAGATATGTCCACTTAAACGCTGCCTGGGGAAGAACACACAGTTTTTACTGGTTGACAAAACAGAGTTAGAGGGGTCCACTCTTCCAAGAATCAGACTTTGCCTCAGAGTGAAACAATTGCCAGTGCAAAACAGGCCTCTAGACTGGAAGCAAGACCTGAACAGAGAACCCTCTTCAGGCCTGAGAGGCCCAGAATGGGACTCTGAACACTGATGTCTCTGAAGAGCAGATTGGAATCCCCAAGGCAGAAGGTAACAGTGCCTCCAGAGTAATTTCCTCTCTTGAGGAATGATTCACTAAGTGTCAGTGCCAAATTCTAGGAAACAATTCTTTAATGAGCCTCTTTGGAAGCCTCTTAGAACCAAGAAGTCTTGCAGTTTAATGCTAATCCAAAGAACAGAATAAACGAATAGATATTTTTCTTGAACAGGGGATTTAATTAGATAATTCTGATATTCTACCATGACGTAGTCAGGCTCTGCTGCATTGGCAGTGTGCGAGGCAGGGCAGAAGTTTCACTAGAGATAACCCAGCTCTGATAAGCCTTGGATCTGAAGAGGAGTCTGGAGTTTCAGCTAACCAATCTCAAAAGGCATGTTTCCTGTTTCTGGTTCTACTGTTTTTAGAGGGATTCTTTGGCCTGTGTTTTGGCTGGTTTTTCTTCCAAAACAGAACTCGAATCATCACAAATTCAATATTTATTTAGGCATAAGCCTTTCCAGAAAACATAAGCTCTTACTGAGACGCAATCGTCATTTGAAGTCATTCTCAAGAAAAAACACTTCCCCAGCAGACAAAAAAAACAAGAGAGAAAGATAAAGAGAAAAATTAGATTAGATTAAAGAAAGAGAACTAAATATTACGTGTCCAGAAGTTACATGTTTTTTCCACAGCCAGGCAGGGAGATAGGAAAATGGCGAAGAAAAAGAAATGTCAGAAGAAAAACTAAAGCCAAATTACCTAAGAAAGTTTAAGTTTTAGAAGTGATGGTAGTGATAGAGCAAGAAAACGTGGTGCTCCTCACTTTTACACTACTGTTTACTTTTCTAAAGCAAGGCATAACCACCTCTTGAGACAATTTCTTAAGCAAAATCTTGCCTATAAGTGGTTCAGGTTGAGGTTTTTCCAGTGTACCACAGATATTTCTCTTTAATCTCACTCAAAGTGTTCACATTTTCCAGTCAATGCTAAAACTGGCAGTGGCAGATTCTTTTTTGGGGATTTTTATTTTTGAGCTCATATTTAATCCCTGAATATCATGATATGGAGCTTGGAGTTCTAGAAAAGTGTGTGAAAGTGTTCATCAAGGTTAAACAATTCTACCCCTACAGGAAAGGTGAACTAGAGTTTGGTTTGCCATTATAACATATTTATATGGGGGTTTATGCCTAGAAAAATATTTGCAGTGATCCTTACAGAAAGAAAATTTGGGAATACTCTTGCAAATGCAAAAGAACGGGAGATTTAAACTTTACAGACTCAGAATTCATGTCTACCTGCTTAGTCTACAAATTCCATACCCGGCATTTTCAGATTCTTCCCTATTTAAAATACTCCTGTAATTATAGCTTTGGATCATTACCTCCACCTGCTTTTAAGCAGTCAGATGACAGATTCTGTTTCAGTGATGAGATGCTGGGACAGGGAATGTAGAGAATGCAAACATGAGCAAAATACTTGGAAGTTTCTTGTTAAAGAAAACTACATCATTTCATACACCTCAGAATAAGCTATTTACAAAGTAGCCCCACGACTTTATATTGGGATTCAAGGTTAAAAACCCAAACGTACAAGCCTAAACAAACACCAAGATGACCCAAGTATACCTGAATTTTTAATATAAAAAGCTTAAAAAATTACTGCAGTCATTAATTCTTTTAAAAACTGTAAAACAACCTCTGCTTATACATAGAAGAATAAATAATTTGAAACGGCTAAAAGCCTTTTAAGACTGCTTCTTTCAAAACGTGCCATATCAAGAAGATGTAACATTCCTGCAAAATGCTGGAACACAGCATTAGAGGAGCTGTTTTTCTAAGAGGCTGTAAAAATACCTTTTAATCAAAATGTCTTGCCGAGCACATCAGTCAACTAAACAGCAGCAAAAGAACGGGTGCCCAAAAAAAAAGGACACATTTGGGATATTGTTTCAGGGACTAAAGATAAAGGACCACTTACTTACCTACTTAGCTGACTACTCCAATTTTCTTTAAATGTTTTCTTCTTCAGCACAGCCTCAAGCTTTAATAAATGCTACACCTTTAATGAAACCTTCGCTCTTGCTACTGCTGAGCCTGCTCACTTTTCCTGCATTGCTTTTGCACAGGTGGGTCATTAAATTCAGTGACCTAAACTAAGGAGTTTTCTGGTTCACTCTAAAGCAAAAATAGCCAAAAGGACACCTCCAGGAGAACTGCTACGATGAAGGCATTGAACACTGAACTATCACAAAAATGAGGGTCTAAGACACAAATCTAACAAGTGATCATGCCAAAGCAGTACAAAGAGGTGCTTAATTTTGAGTCTTTGTGATTCAGTTTATCCCTGCGCATGAGAGAAACAGGTCGTGTTTGTTTGCACACCATTTTTTACATCGAGTGGTAAATTGTCAGGTATGTTCACAAACAGCACCCATTTTTGGAGGAATGAATGGCATCTTGAAGGACAGGATTGCAGTCCATAACTTCCCTCATAAATTGGATGAAGCTCTAAATAAAAATAAAATAAAAAAAAAGAATAAACATCTGGAGACTGAGAAGATTCTTCCTGAACAGAAAGCACTCCAAAGCTGTGCCACTCTGTGGTGCTCCAAAAGATTACTGCATCCAAATCCTACATGATTTTGTGCTGAGGGTCTAGGTCAAATCCTGTGTACAGTTCTGAGGAACATAAGACTGGAATCTCAACTTGACTGCAGAAAAAGCAAAGCTGGGAGAAGACGGCCTACAATGAAAATACGAAAATTTGAATAAGGAACAGGTAGATAGTGTGTGGAATTGGAGAGTAAAGGAAACTTCAGAATATCTGCCTCATAAGGTATCAAGAAAATTCTTAATTCAGGAAGACAATCTCATAAGAGAGCAATTTAACCACTATTAGTGAAGACCCAGTTTGGATGTTAGTAAAAGATCTGCAAAGTTCTCCTTAAATTTTCTGTTAAATATAATTTATTGAAGCGTTTAAACTTGGAGAGATGGATTTGTTCTTCTTGTTGAAGACCTCGGAACAGATTGACAAAACATGCACCAAAAATTTTCCTGGAATATTTATCCTTCCTCAGAGAACAGGGAAGATAGATGAGATGAGGCTCAGCGCTAGACTTCTAATATTCTACATTATTTATCAGACCGAATCTATTACATTGCATACATATGTTGATTAAAATGGCCTATCTAGACACTTCTCTGTAGGCAGACAGCGGTGATTGCTGCCCTCGGGTTTAATTTGCCTTCGAAACAATTTGCAGACTGTTGCTAAACATTGCTAAAGAGAAAGATCAGCAGCGTGCACGACAAGAGCTGGGAATGGCTTGTGTAAAGAGGCCGAGGGGACACATACCCGGAGCTTTCAGAGGGCCTCACAGAGCTGTACAATTACCTCTGGCATAAGCAAGAGCCCTATCGCTCTATCCCCACATTTCTAGGGCTGAATTTGGCATCCTGGATTCCCTAGCCATGTTTAATTTAGCTATTTAACATGTGTTTGTGGGAGACAAAGTGATGCATTTTAAGGCCGCCTTGTGTCCTGTGTGTACTACAAGGACAGAAAAAAGGAAGTTTGGCTGAGCTAAGTAAACAAACACCAGGAAAACCAGATTTTAAAGCCTCAGTTGTCTCAGAAGAGAACAGATCTAGAATAGTGGAGCCCAAACTACACTTCTCTAAAGGTCTCAAATATAGAGGTAACCAGAAAGTGTGCAGAAAACAATACCTGCCCAACCAAGAATTTTAACAGCTGTGCTGTTTACAGGATCACGACCCTGCAGCTTGATGATTAATGAAGAGTGACTGCACCTGGTGACCTGCAGAGTCACGCAGGAGTAAATGAGCCATGGGGAGGTCACAGCAGCTGCTCGCTGCACGTCCAAACGGGCTGCAGCATTCCCCCTGCTCCAGCTGGACTGCGACCCCTGAAAACAGCGCTTTCCCTTCCTCAGTGAACCACATCCATGCCAAAAACTCAGTGTCAGCCCTTCTTCAGCACCGGGCTGCTCCAGCACGTGCTCCTGTGCAGTGCTTTGAGGCACTGCTCCGGCTGGTCAGGCTGTCTTGGTTTGAAAAGACAGGAGTCTGCTAAGGAAGGCAGGAGCCTCCCTTGGAAGAGGAAATGCACCCCCCTTCCCTCCGAATTAATATAATTCTGAAATTCAGGAGCTTTTTTGAGAAAAAAAGAATAACAGTTCTTTATTAATATAAACAACAACGGTACCCACTGACAGAGTCAGAATACAACCTGACACCCTGTTCAGGGTGGTGGTAGCTGTCCAGATGAAATGGTTCTCTGAAGCGCTGGTTGGGTAGAAAGAAAGGTCCTGATGGTCCAGTGAAAGCTCTTGTCCTCTGGAAATCCAGTGGGCCAGAGCTACTGTAGAGTCCCAGAGTCCACCTCATATTCAGGTGGGAATGCTTGGCTCCTCCCTCCTGGGTGGAGCCTCTTACAATGGGATGAGATGACTCACGAGTCATGTGGTGGGTTCTTAAAGGCCCATTAGCAGAGATAATGGGCCCTCGGATAGCAGGAGATAACAGTGCCCCAGCTGTTTTAACAGCTGTGGAGGTGGTGATAGAATAAACCTATTTTTAACCCAGGACACAGTCTCACACCCAACAGCTGTGCCAAGCCCAGCTGGCCCCCAGCACAGACTGCAGTCAGGCTTTCTCCATGAAAGGCATCCTAACTCGCTCTTGGCAGCTTGCAAGTGGCACTCAGAGGCTTGCAGATCAAGGGTTTTACAGTCTCTAAGTCGTGGAAGGAAGGTTTTCTTTGGCCAGCTCCCACTTCTTTCTATCCTGGCTCTACCAGAAAGTTTTCTAATGTGAATGAAGCACTTGCTTTGTTTTGACGGCTCTCTGAACAGTAGATATGGCTCCTAGTGGAGGCAGAGGCCTATGCTTGTAGTCCAAAAGCAGCATTGGGTCTCTTGCCATTATGAAGGAATTTTCCCTGGGTCCTGTTGCACTGTGTAACTCGTTGAATGCCATATGCTCCATCGGAACACAGGGAAAACAGAACCGTGAGCGGCATCCACGTTACTGTACACACAGCTTCTTCTAACTCTGCACAGCTGCTTAGCCACCCTTAGCACCTTCACTTTCCAACCAAAACACAGTGCAAACCCTTGAAACAAACATCTTTTTTCTTCTGGTTGCTACCATCCAGCCACGACGCAAGGGACATTTGTATTTACCACTGCAAGCATTCTTTGAATACTCAAATAGAATCTTACATCTGTATCCACAGAGGCAGAACAGGCAGCCACCATCTGAATAAACTTCATTTAACTGTGCTAACGTGGGATGAGCATGGTGAGTACTGTCTGAGCCACAGATATACGAATTTTGTTACGGACAACCTTTGAAACTCCCACCTACCAATAGGAGCACTGAGCTCAGATTGCAATCCATACAATGCAGTTAATTAAACAACCTTCCCTCAGCTGAGATCCATTGGGCTTTTTCTTCCCCCATCTATATAGAATTTCCATTTGCTTCCCATCTGCTAATCTCAAAATGCCTCTGTTCCTCAGCAAAGCTTAGTGAGTTTCTCGCTGTGAATTAGACATAAAGACAAAACTCAGGCCAAACTTTTCCCATTAGCCACAGCCATAGAGATATTAACAACTGAAACGAAGAAATTAATGGTGACAAGCTTCTTTTAAAATAGATGAAGCATCACTATTTCTACTTCTTAGCAGTAGCTGATTCTTCAATGCTAGGCTTATTCTTTAAAAACCCAACCTTATTAAAAAGTCCATATTAAAAAGATTTCTCCCAAGATGGGAATTTGTTTCATTTTAAGGAAGATGGAGTTATTCCAACCTCAAAGAAGTTCTAACTTATTCTAGATTTTCTTACAAAATGTTTGAAAACCAGAGAGAGGCCTCTAAGCAAACTCAGTAGGAAACTGGGCAATTACTCATTGAGTTTGCATATCATATTTGCTATATACAAAAATATAGAGGCTATATAGGAACAGATGTTGATTTCTGCCTCCTTGCAGATCACCAAAATTGGAACTTGAGTATTTCCCTTGAAAAGCTTGAAACCTGAGGCAAGTGCAACCTTCCACCTAGAAATCATTACTAAAATTACTATCAATATTATTAGACATCCTGTAAATTATAATCAATATCATTGAACAGTATTTCTAAGCCTGGAAAGTCAAACAGCAAACAATACCTCGTGTGAGAATCAAACCTACATACATAATTTCTGCCTTCTCTCATAAATATGGTATATATTCTCAGTTTCCAGAATTCCCTGCATGGAGTAGATGAAAATACCAGTTTATGAATCATCCTTCTGGATTCTAATCCTTTTAATAATAAACATTTCATCCTACTGAATGTGTTCATTAGGTAAAGTACTACTGAGCATAAATAAAACAGCAGAATCTAATTTATGAATGATAAAACAGTCATTTCAGCCGTGGTAAACACTTCTCAGAGTCATACTCTACATCTCAGTGGACAAAAATACCGAGGCAAAGAAACACAAAAACCAGAATGTGAACAGAGCAATTTTGATATTCACTTTGGATAAAAGGTCCAGGTGTCCTAGGCTCTAGTTCAAACAACTGATGCTCATTTTTAACTGTAGGAATGTGGGAAGGCAAGCTGAAGTCCAGGAACAGGAGCCCTGATCCCTTGAACACGCATGGAATATAAAACCTGCCATGCTGTCCTCGTGTCAACATCCACAAACATTTAGCTTACTTATACATGGTCTGCGCTGTGCTGTGCATTTAAAATCCCCCTTTCAGCCAGGCAAACAGAAAAGAAGACTCCAAGGCAGTCAGGGAAAGTTCTCTCACCTGGAAAGATCCTGCATGGTCTTCCTCTTTGTCACCTTCTTTTCCTTCCTTGAGGGCGATCAGCGTGAACCCTCGGAAGTAGGCAGGAGTGGCAGCAGAGAGCGTCACTGAGGTGTGATGAGCAGAGAAATAATGAAAACACAATATTAATTGCGAAATCAGCCTCTTGCACATCGTTTCACAGCTTGAAAGGTGTGTGTTCTAAGCTGGCATTAACCAAAGCTAGAGCGCTGACAACCAAGGCAGCCAGAGCACAGAGTCAAGGGACAATACAGAATGTTCAGCTCAAGTTTCCACATAAACTGAGAAACACTGGCATGGAATACCTCAGCTTGCTTCTTTTACCCCCATTTCTTTTAAAAGCAGATTGATAATCTGCTCAGATCTACAGGAGGGTTGTTTTGTTGGTGGTTTGGGGATGGGGAAACGTGTAAGGGGTTTTTTTTTCTTCTTTGTGGGTTTTTTTGTAGGAGGTTTTTCTGTTTGTTTTGGGAGGTGAGGGGGTGTTAAATGTAAAGGAGCATCCCTAAATATTTGAATTCAGTTTTTATGTCCAGCTCTGAGCACAGACAAAGGATTTGAGTACACAGAAAGCCTCTCTGTTTGTAATGCCAGGTGACCCCATTGCCTGCTCCAGCTTCTGGAAATGGGGGATCTCAAAATATCCTTCCTTTGCTTCATCCTCAGGGGAAAACAGGACCCAAAGTGAAACTCCTGGCTGAAGCTGACCTCTAAAGGCTGTAGTGCCAGCTCTGACTGCCAAACCAACCAGCAAACACCCACCTTCACACACCTACCCTGACCAGGAAAGCAGCCCTGGATCCACCAGCAGAGCACAGGCAGTGTGATGCTGACTAATTTGATTTTACCGTGCTCAGCCTCGGGATTAAATCCCTGATTTGATGCCAGTGCAAGATACCTTTATGTGATCTGTGTGTTTGCCATCAGCAGCGCCCAAGCACCACCCAGCAACACCTGAGTTCACAGAATCACAGGATATTCTGGGCTGGAAGGGACCCACAAGGATCATCAAGTCCAGCTCTTAAATGAATGGCCGCTACATGGATTGAGCCCACGTTTTTAGCACCAGGCTCTCACCAGCTGAGGTAATCTCAGAGTCATCAGCTGAGGCCCCTTTCAACACTATCAGAACGACAGAACGAGGCAGAACTTTGAGGCAGGACTTTTGAAATCAACAAACTCTCTCCCACAACTTATAGGAACCCTTTCCCGAAACAGGGGTAGATTTTAGGGAAAAAAGTTTTTTCTAGAATTACACTAAAAAGACACAGAAAATCCAACTCTTACTGCTTTTAAGAAGCTTTTACTTTAAGCATAATGCAGACAGCGTCGCTCGTAGTACTTTATTGTCACACTCTCCAACCCTGACAGGCACAATGAAAACTGAAGACCACCCACAGTTTTCAGAGCAAACTGCAACTACACCAAGGCTGCTCCGTAGAAGAGTATCCACAAGAGACTCCCTCTCTCACAAACAGGCCGAGAGCAGTTGAATCACATCGCTAAAAATTACAGATTGCCCTTAAATGATATAGATTTCAAAATATGCCCCAGAGTTCATTTGGAACATATGGAGGGCTCTTTGATCTAGAAATTCAGCAGTGGAAAATATTTGAAAATTTCTAGCATGCATTTGGGTTGAAAATTTCAGCTGTATTTGGGTCTAAAACTCTTGGTGTTTGTACAAATACCTAACTTTTCTGACTATATGTGAAAAAAAAAATTGGACAGATTTATTTCAATTTTGAAACTTTTGTGTAAGTGCCATGCTTTGACCTATAAACCTGCAAACACCTGTACAAATCTGGGGTAGTGATTGGCATAATGGCAAGTCCCCCAACTCTCAAGATTTCTGGCACACTTTTCATTCCACAGAACCTTCTTATGAGGTTAAATGTAATTATTTTCGGGGTGAAAAGAAGTTTCCCATATTATATACCAAAATAGGATAGCAGCACAGTACCATTAAAATTTCTGCCTACTTTACAAAGTATTGCTCCAATTCATTAATTCATTTTCTGCCCAATATTTAGTATCATTAGTCCAATTTCGCAAAGTTCTGCAGCTCTGTCTAAATGCAAACCCACAGGCAGGCTCTCAGCTGCAATAACTGAGAGCAGCACACTGCTGAACTCAACAGAGATGAACACATTACTCCTGCTTGAGCAGTGATTCTCAGAAATTAACTGCCATAAAGGTCTTTTACGTGCAACAGATCTTTCCATATCATATGCAATTAAAGGCTTTGAATCACTGCGAGTAAAAGGGCACACCAGAAATACTTAAATATGTGTGCAAGCAAGCAGAGAATCCAGCTGTGAATTGACTCAACAGTTTTCATTTTCCTCACAAAGTTACAGATCCAGTTTTCAAAATCCTAAACACCTTACCTATGAAACAGAGAAGATCTAAAATGCTACAGAAGCATCAGAAAAAAAGGCAAAAGGGAGGCAGTTCCAAAGCCTGACTCATGGTTTTTGAACGCCTGGGGTTAGCAATAGCCCTGCTGCGCTCGCAGTCGTTTTAACCCCGAATAAATCCGAGGGGAGGGATGCCGCCCTCCCCCAGCCGGCCCTGCTCGCTCAGCAGCCGCATCCAGGCAGCTGCGCTCTCAGCTGGGCTCGGGAACGCGTCCAGCCCGAAAATAAAACAAACCGAGCCCCGCCGGAGAGTTCAGCCGGGTCCATCATCCCTGCGCGGATGCTCCGGAGCGCCGCGCCAGCGGCGGGGACACAGCGAGGGACACAGCGAGGGGACAGCCGGGCAGCCTCCCGGGGATCTGGGGTCTGTGCAGCCTCAGCTCGAGGATGCCAAGCGGGATGTGCCCTTTGGAAGCCCCGAGCTGGGCCAGAGCACCGCGTAACACCTGAGCTGGGAAGCGCTCTGACCCGTCCGTGTGCTGGATGCGAGGGTTTATCCCAAGCGCTCCCAAATCCCGAGCCTGTTCCGGGGTGCTTCTGGGGTCACTGCCTCTGGACCGGGTGTTTCAGCACTGGGGAGCTGTCAGGCCACATCTGGTTCTCACAAGAGAGCGGCTCTTTGTTGTGTAAGAGCTGAGAGTTCTTGGGCTAAACTCTGCCATTTTCAACAACAGCTGCGTCCTGCTCACACCGCGTTCACACTAATTAACTTTCGCTGAGCAATATGAACTTCCTGCAAAGATCTGCTAAAGCTCAGTGCAAGCCTCGGAGTGAAGGATTTCACTTTAAAGGGAAGATTACGTATCAGCAGTTCCTTTTGTCTGCTTCCATCCCTCCGGCAAATCTCTAATTACTTTACAAGTTGCACTTTGGCACACGCCTTCAACACGCTCCTCTTTCCCCAGTGTCCCAAGCAAGAGGTGAGGTGATCAAAGCAGTTGCTCCTTTGGTTTCAGGCAGGAAATCTGACTTTTCTCATCCCACACAACTGCACATCCTGTGCTGTACATTGCACAAGCACCAACAAATACACGTTCCAAATTTTATCCAGATTTTGCTAAACGTGGGAATGGCTTATATAGCTACAGAATGAGTGCTTGTTTGCAGTGTTGGCACGTTGAGGAAAGAAGAAAGAAGTGGAAAGAAAAAGACTCGAAGTTCCTTAGAAGAGAAGTCCCCAAATCAGTGCAATGGAGCACAACACCTTAAATGAGCCTTTTCTCAAAAACTGAGAAGGTGGACTGACCTACAAATGGAAAGTCCATTAAAACCAGAAACAGCATCCACACAGAAGGCATGGATAAGGATTATAACTAGTCTAATCCTCCTTTTCTTCTTCAGAAATACAATTGCATGATATCATAGCAGAAAGTATGTCTATTGCGTGTCAGCGTGTGAAGTGGCCGTACTACTGACTTATTGTAGAAGCAATTTTATTTACATTTTAAGAGCACGAAGCTCACCTCATTTTTTCATGGAAGTCTCACGCAATCGTTAATCTAACTCCACAATCAATAAAGCCAGGCCTGAGTACTTTCAAGGACCATTACCCCGTAGCACCATCCAAACTTAAGGCTCATTTGTGCCTGTGTGAGAACTCCGACCTGCAGTGGAGGCCAGAGCAGCTCCACCAAGGTCGAAGGTACCCAGCAGGGAGGAGAGGACCTCGACCCTGGGATCCTGTGCCCACAAACCTGGTCGTACAGGAAGTAATTTTTAATTGTCTGACAGGAGAACGTGCCCTCATTCACTGCTGCCAGCGTCTGCAGACAGAGGAGGTGAATACCCACTCAGAGAAGTTATTCTGTTTTCTATCACAGCTCCAGAGGTGCGAAACCGAGGCTTCGCAGCTCCTTACACGCAGATCCACCCAGGGTTTCCCCTCAGGGCAAATAGATTCTGACTGATCTAAAGGTGAATAACTGCAGGGAAGCCATAAAAACTCCCCCAGAGGCAAAGAGCAGCTGTGAACTGTGGTCTCCTGATTCCCACACTGCGAGAGTGCCGAGATATTTCCCCCAGTCACTGCAGCTCGAGAGCCTGATGTGTCACATCAACCAATGGCATGAAGATAAATGGATGTTCCTACACTGACTCTACTTTTGTGGAGCACATTTGCATGTACGGATAATTCCTGTGTTATCCTCCCTGAAAATACTAGTTTATTCCAAGAGCCCATGAGGGAGTGTGCCAAGGATCCAGATTGCATCAATTCAAGTGGGGGCCATGGAAACAGGAATATCTGGCTCCAATGCTAAGGAGGTTGTGCAAGTCTTCTGCCATGTTGCATACAGAGTAATTTGTAGATAAATACAAACAAACAAACAAACAAACAAAACCCCACCGACCTGTCACAACCTCTCATTTTTTAATCATCAGTTGGATTTTCCATCCTTTGCATGAAACAGTAGTAAAGTTCCAGTTGGGCTGCAGAAACGGCTTTGAAAATAAACTCTCAAAACTTTCTCTATTTTGTTAGTTTTGACTACTGCTATGTTACAGCAACATTTACTTGTGTTCTTCCAACCACTCAGGAAGTGTCCTTAAAGAATAATCCACATACCCCAATGTGCCACCTGAATACTTCAGTCCTAAGCATCAGAAATGCAGGCAGCTATTTTGTTCTACATTTTAACTTTTTACTATTAGCTGTAATTTTCTCACTTCCAAGCAGTTATAACAGCCTAATGTGATTTTATTAATTGAGTTCCTAATGCCAAGACCTAATATCTCCAGAAAATTAGTTCTGCTAATGCATCTGGGAGTTTCTTTCTTCCTACATTTCTATGTGACAGAAACTTCTTTGGTGGACAACTGAAAATGTCCAATAAGGTTTTTACAGAAGGGAATTCCAAAACTTTTAAGGAGGCTTCACATTTGTCACTATCAAAGAACTTGGCACATCTTTGTCCTGCTCAGTAGATGTACCAAGCTGACATGCCACATGAAATCTTTCAGACTCAAGGCACGAATCCTAATGTCTGGAACAGCCACCCAGCTTGTGGGTAATGTGCATTTCCTCACATCAAAACAATTTTTGGGAAAAAAAAACATCAAATCAATATCATGCAAAGTTAGAGACTGATGCTCAAAACAGGTGAGCCACTGCTGCAGATGTATTTCCCAACCTCTGAAAAAACACTATGATTATGCTACATGCACACTTTTTTCTCCCTATCTGTACTAAGATTCCCATGTTCATGCAATGGGAAAACACTGCTCTTTACCCTGGAGCTAAGAAACACCTAGAAGAATCTCCCGATATTTTTTTCCCAAAGTGATGGCTACAAATTATGTTAGTTATGGTACCTAAAATTGTCCAAATTCTTTTTAAAGTGCTTTTAAAATACGAAGTTAACAGTACATTCCAAGAAGGTTTATTTCTGAAGGCATCATATAGTGAGGCAGGAAAAGTGACCAAAACCTGTCTTTGCCTATTAATTAGTAAAATACACCCAAATGTGCTTTGGAAGTTCACTCCAAGGATTGTATGTGACATGCTCAGGGGAGAACGAATGCCTCCATCTCTTATTTACAGTGGTCGTTAGCACTGTCTCTGCCTCTTTCCTGTTTGAATGATCGGTTCATTTACCCAGAAGAAAAAAGAAAAGAAAAAAAAAAAAAGAAAGGGGTGGGATAAACGTAAGTGGAAAATGTGGGAAGTTGGCAGTGTGCTGCATCATGTTTGCCCATATGCTAACTCATTATATGAACATTCACACTTCGGGGCAAGAACCATTAGCTCCGAGTTTCCTCTCCTTCCTGCTGAATGTTGAATTTCCCCCATGCACCGGGTTATGTTTAAAGGGGTAGGAAGGAATCCCACAGAAGTAGGCGAGCGGGGGAAGAGCGAGCTTCGTATCGCTGCAACTTGTGATCTTGCGCGAGCGCTGAGCCGGCAGAGAGGATTCGCAAAAGAGAGGAAATTCCTCTTAATGAGGAATGCTTGGGAGTAGAGTGATACACCGCAACCCAGCTCCCTCTCACTTGTCATGGAAGCATCCCCGATAAAGTAACGCGTGGGGGTATATTACCCTGCCCCAGCCCACGCAGTTCCACACACACACGCCCAGAGGGATCCAGAGCTGGCAGGCGGAGGCACGGTACAGCTCCAGAGCCACTCATCCTCGCCACTACCGCTCGTACGGGATGCGCGGGATGTCCGACTTACCCCGGTAACTGCTCCCAGGCTTGTAAAATTCGGGATCGCCCTCCACCCTGAGGCTGAATTCATTGTACCCTTCCCTCCTGGTGCCTTGGGCTCGCAGGATCCGGCTGCAATATCCCTCGGACTTCGCGGCTTTCTCCAAGGTTTCGTCGGAAAAACCCTTGGCCACCAAGGGGAAAGTCAGCGCCAGGAGCCGCAGGGCCAGCGGCTGCAGATGCGCTCCCATCCTCGGCNTCTCCCAGACACCCAGCGCAGGGCTGACATTAATCGCCCGCATTCCTGCCAAAGCCTGTAGTTACTGTAGGGACAACACGGCTCGAAGAATTTCCCGGCACCCCTGCAGCCCTCCCGTCTTTCTCCGAAGCAGCGGGCACGATCAGCATCGCCACGCAAAGCAGCGCGGACGGGCCGAGGCAGCCCAGGCTCGCTGCTCGCCTGCATCGGCTGCAGCTCCGCGGGTACCACGGAGCAGAGAGACGGGGAGAGAGATGCGGGGGTGCCAGAAACACGGCATCCGTGTCCCGAGCAGCCTGCACGGCCCGCAGCGGGCTCGCAGCCGCTGTGCGAGCGCAAAACCCCCGCGGATGCGCGCAGGAGGAAGCAGGGCTCCTTTCTGTCGCCTCGACACGCTGAGGCGCGACGACACCCAGTGACTTGTCTAAACCCACCTGAGAAGATTACAGCGAGGGGGGAAAGAAGGAAGTGAATCTAGACCTCTAGGGGGGTCTAACTCCAGGGGTTTGGTCCTAAAATGCTGCTCTTCTCTGTCTCCCTCCCTCCACTGCTTTGTAAGTGGAGGAGAAATCAGGGAAGGTCCTCAAGCAGGACTTGAATACTTTCAGGATGACAGATGCACAAGAGGGCACAAATCCCTTTCTGACCCCTTTCTCCAGGATAAGACTGTAGCAGGTGGATGAATACAACTGCATTTATGCACAACTTCCAAGAAGCATGAGAAACAGCAAGCGGTTTGAAGTCCTCCTGGACCCCACTCAGGCACTTGTTAGCATCAGATTTGCCAATTTTTGGGTTCCAAACTTACCTTTGGAAGTTGATTAGCAGCAACCTCACGTTGTGTGCCAAATAAAAGTGTTTATTTAAGGTCTCTGTGAGGATGCAGGACCTTTACTCTCTGAAAGGTTACTTGCCAAGAGCTTTGCTACTGTAAGCTTGTTTATATTTCAGTCTCTATGTTACATGCTTATAAAGAACGTAAACTGTCACAGCCTCAAACTCTCCATTCACTAAAGATAACATTAACAAAGATGGGATTGCTTGGGTGAGATTTTAGCTTTTGCTGCAAGCACAGAGCTGCTGGCAATGTCCCTCCACCTGCCTGTGAAGAGGTGGCAGTCAAGCTTGGGTACCACACAGAGTGGTAAAACCCTACTCATGAGGACATGCCTGCTTAGACACCTGCTGCAGTGGCTGGGGCTGACTGCAGGGACTTCCACTGCTCAGAAAAGAGTTTGGTTAGGGAACAATAAGAGGTCTCTACAGCACAAGATGCTTTCCCTGTCCCTCTCATCCTGCTGGAGGAAGGAGAATGAGCAATCCTGACTTTCCAGTGTAGTAGCCCAGGTCCTCTGCCTCCACTCAGTCTGCTCCCTTCACTGTTTGCCTCCCACCCAACCCACCAGCACGAGGGCAAATCAATCCATCATCTTTAAGGCAGCAATACTCAGTCTGCTTTTGCTACTGGAGCCTTGAGTTGGCACAGCTATGCAGAATATTTAGTTTCATGCTCTCAAAGACCCATGTTCATGTGGGTAATTAAGTGACTACAGTTCAGCAATGTCATAAACTCTTGGGTCTCATTTGACCGTGATCTTCGCCTCATTCATTTGTGAGAACAAGCTTTGCTTTATGCAGATTCCTCAGCCAAAGATGCCTGTGAATTTGCTTAATTCTCCGTATTTGACTTCTCATGTCTTTTGCTGAGATTGATTGAAAAGCAATTACCTGACTAAAGCATTCCTGACAGGAACTGCACAGGCTTCTGCACAATCCACCTTTGTTTTGAGCCAGTGTTGTGTTCTAACTCAACACCCCTCAAAGTGGTTTTAGTCCTTTTCAGATTTTTGGGGGTTTCAGACGGTAACTAATTCATCAGCATCTATTGGCTCTTAACTTCCAATAGACTTCATATCTCTTATTTTTTTAATTCCTGAATTGGCCTGGTCTGCCCCTTCTGGTACTTTTTTGTTCAAAAGCATCGTAAAGTTTCCTAGAAAGGCATAACACAGTGTCTTGCTGCAAGAGAATGCTTCAACTCAGCAACTGATACAGACAAATTAACCTGCACTGCCTACAGCCATGAAATGAGTAATTTGTTGTAGAGACGGTTTAGAATACGGGCAATGTCATTAAGCATGGGCATCCTCGGGGTTTTCTATTTGTTCTGCTAATTAGTGTGTGTTTGCCTAAAGCATCCAGCGTGATGTATCAGTCAGAGATGCAGGCAGACTGATGAGCCCAACCATCCATGGCAAATTTAACGGAGGGAGCCTCGTATCTTAGAGACTGCAGCGCTGCTGTCCTTTGTGCGCTTCCCAGGATGAATAAAGTTGCTGTCCATGACTATTAGGCATAACAATCATTACTGGGATAATATTGCATCTGATGGGGCTGGAATGGTTGGAGGAAAGCCTCTCCCCCCTGCCCCTGGACTCCACAAAATGGGCTTTCCTAACAAACAAAGATCATTCCACAGTGTCAGCAGTCTTTCTTACTTTTTGCTTTCCCATTTTTTCAAGTGGCATTTTAGAAACTGCACTAACTTCTGCAGAATACTCCTGCATTGACTGGAAGATATGATAGGGGGCATTTAATTTTTATTTTTTTTCCTTTTTCTTCTATGATTTCAAATAGTTGTTTGGAAGACTTGGGAATTACCTACAAAGCAACAAAGTGCAATGCAATGCTTGGCTACACAACACCTGATTTTAGAGACCCTAGACCTCAAAGTGAGCCAGTGCCTCAGGTAAATACATAAACTGATTACGTGAATATTAGACCCCTTAAAAGAGCCAGTTCACAGAGCAAAGGCCAAAAAAAACCAGCCAAAATGAAACATCAGGGTGGCAGGTGCCCTAAATCTCACAACCACCAGGTGTTTGATAACTTCTCTAGGCTGTAGGATTCACCTCCCTAAACCCAGAAGCTTTAGTATTTTGTATAAATAAATACAGTAATAATAAGACCAGGGGGATGCATCTCTCTCACAAGATGTCCAACAGGAATTTTACCCATTCTTACACAAGAGCTAATGATTAAAATATTCCTGTGGCATGTCAGAGACAAATGGGTTTCAGCTCCTCGCTTGGTTTGCAAGTCCTCAGATCCACATCTCTCAGGAAGCTGCTCATTGTGGAAATTTAAATCTTCTCAAAGCACTCTCAGTCCCTCATGGAAATTTTAGACTTCTAAAGTTGAACTGGTGCTGAAATGAGAGAAAGGAAATTGAGGGCTTTGTATCAATTAGAATGGATTTTCTGGAGACAGATCTAGGGTGCCTTCTCCTCCTCCTCCTCAGACATGAATTGTACTGGGCTCAAAAGCTCTCCAGGGGTTCAGGTGATCACCTAACATCAAAAGCTTGCAGTAAGTGCATTCTGAATACCAGATTAAGAGACATAAGTTGAGGAAAATCACCATTTTGCCTCATGAGATAAATATTCCATTGCTCACAGGTGCCAGGACAGAGGATGCTGCTGTTCAGGCAGAGTGCTCTGGACGACTGGGAAACAACACTGCAACACAATCTGCAATAAAACCCCCGGTGACTGGGAGGGCAAGCAGGGAATCTGAGGATTGCACTTTCAGCTGTGCCTATCTCCTTTTCACACCTTTGTGTCGACTATAGATTTAGCTATTAGTCTAATTTGCATCTCTCTCCTTTCCCACTGCTCCAGCAGTCACAGTCAGTTTTTCTTAAACAAGATCCCAACTCCCTCTATTGATTTAGATGGAATAATAATCCTGTTGCTATTAAAATCCCCCTCTGTCTACAGCAGGAATGAGGCTTTTCTAATACAGTTCATGCTGTCTGAAGCTTGTTTAGAAAGGGATCCAGAGATATCTGCTGTCCTATTAGACAAAGTAAAGAGCTCGGGAGGCACTTAAAATGATTTCTTACTTCTCTGTAGCACTGTTCTCGACTTCTTTTCTCCTAAGAATCCAAGCAGTGACAAGCAATGGCAGTAAATGTTTGCAGAGGTCTGTTCACCATTTACACCACTGTCAGTCAATACCATGGATCTCCAAAATTAAACCTCCCAGCAGCTCGTTACATTTGCCTGTTCGGTCACGCGTGCCTTCAGCATATTTTCGCACTGACAATGCAGAGAGTTTTCATTTCCAGGGCATTTTACAGCAATATCTCATCCCTGACATGGCGAGAATAGCATCGTACATATTACAGGAGGAGTGCTGCAATGCTGAGAGGGACGGAGGCAGAGAGAGCAGCTCTGTTCAGGCTCCTCCTGGGCTTAACTGGGGCAAAACCTCCACGAAGCTGGAAAACTGTGGGACAAAACACATGGTTTGAGACAGCTGTCCTAGGTTAAAAATAGGTTTATTCTAATCACCATCTCCACAACCGTTGAAACAGCTGTTAAACTGTTAAACTGTTAAAACACTGTTATCTCCTGCTATCCGGGGGCCCATTATCTCTGCTATTGGGCCATTAAGAACTCACCACATGACTCATGAGTCATCTCAATCCCATTGTAAGAGGCTCCACCCAGGGGGGAGGAGCCAAGCATTCCCACCTGAATATAAGGTGGACTCTGAGACACACCAGCTAGCTCCTGCTCCTGGATATCCAGAGGATAAGAGCTTTCACTGGACCATCTTTCTACCCGATCAGTGCTTCAGAGAGCCATTTTCATCTGGACTGCTACCAACCACCCTGAACAGGGTGCCAGGTTGTATTCCTGACTCTGTCAGTGGGTACTGTTGTTATTTATATTAATAAAGAACTGTTATTCTTTTTCTCATATCATTGCCTAAAAGCTCCTCAATTTCAGAATTATACTCCTGTCTTTTCAAACCAAGACAACAGCACAGAGGCTGCAAAAGATCTAGAAAAGTCTATCCAGCACTCTGGATAACACAGGCAGAACGTGATTTAAACTAAGGCCGCTCTTGAAGGGATTTTTCAAGATCTGAAGTTGACAGAAGCTCATCTTCCACACAGAGTCTATTTTGGGGAGGAGGTTTGCTAAGGAAAGACCCAGGCTTCTCGGAATATCTAACTCAGGGTTCCTTCCAACATCAGAAAGTAAATATGTTCTTTAAAAATCTCTCCCTTTATCCCACACAGCTACTCCAGATCTATCTTGGGAATCCCTGAAAACTCCCAAGAGCTGGAAAAAAAAACGGTTTGTCCAAGCCCAGTATGAGCTTCCTTTACCCCTAAGAAAATTCACTGCTGCAAACCCGGAGCACCGGCCATTTCTAGGTCACATCCCCTCCAACTTTCTCCCTCAGCAGGCTCTGCCTTTTGGAACTTCCCAGTTTCCACGGACAGGGCAGAAGAAACCATAAAACCTCCCCCCCAAATTTCATCTCTGCTCCTAACTAAGCCACACAATAACTCTTCAGGCGTTTGCCTTAATTTAAAACCTTAATACCAACCTAAAATTCAACATTTATTGAGTCGCCCATCAGTGATTTTACATGATTGCATGTTCTTCTGCAGCTGCCTCGACCTCAGTGCCTTTAACTTGACTATATCTGGCTAAAATACCCATGAACAATAACCAAACTCTATTCAGCTTTTTGGCATCTTTGCTGTTTGGAGTCAGCTTTTCAGTGTTTTTTTATCACCGTATTTTTGTCCTTGAATTGCTCAACACCTGTAGACTGGCTGTTGCTTTCACCTGTTCACCCTGTATTTGTATTTCTCCAAGACATGAGGTATGTGATAAAGTTCCTATTTTTTTCAGTAGCTGAGCTCTCAGAGTCATAATATAAAAGAAACTTTGCATACAGAAGAAAACCTTTTTTTACCAATTTTCAGGCTGGATGTTTTTCCAGGAAGAACATAAGAAAACAGCTTACACTGTCTAAGAAAATAAATGGTTTATACCTAGACAAATAATTGATAAAAAGACACTCACCAAGTTTTACACATGCCCGTTATTTATTCAATCAATCCATCTTCTTTTTCAGAAAGCATTTTTGTAGTGATATAGGAAATAATTAAATCTTCAGTCAGCTCTGGGTAGAATAGATCTTAATTAGACTGGAAATATGGAAAGAAAATGTGCAGTAACACATCCCACGAACACAACAGGCCCAAAAGCAAGAATGACATCATCTTCAGAGACCAAAAAAACCCTCAAGACCAAAACTAAACATAAAAAAAAAAAACCACCCCAGAAAGTAAAAACAACAAAAACTCACAGCCAAGCAGATAAGGGAAGGATGAAAAATTCTTTGGGATTTCTGGCGCTGACCATGAAATCAAGACAGACAAAAACAAGAATAAATCATAAATATAAGGTGATGCCATCAGTGAACTCGCTGACACGTTTGGGAACTGGGACTATCCTTCAAGCACTCTGATATTTGCAGAATAGAATTGTCTCGCAAAGCAAGCTCTTTACAACAACATCCTGCTCCGTGCTAGGAATTTATTTTGCCCGTGTTCTCCTGCTGTATTCAATAGCCATTCCTTTTAAAGGAAATATTTACTGTACCATGCTAGACCATTGCATCTCCTTTCATCATTAGCTGGCAGGTTTATTCGAGGCTCAGGCTGCCAAGTGCAGCACTCCTGTGGTTTATGGACTGCTGACACCTCCCTTACAAGACCCATTGTCTCTGGGAATCTAAATCAGCTACTTCTACCTCCAGCCCAACGCAAATTTAAATATTTGGAAGTACAATGAATTCCAAAGGGGGAAGCGTTCATCTGACACAACGTCCTACCAAGGAGAGAGCATGGCCAAGCTGAGAATGCAGGACTAAGAGGAGACTTGATTCCAGAATTCATTCTGCCACTGAGCTCACCACATCTCTCTGTAGCTCAGCTCCTTACCAGACAGGGCAGCAGAACATCTCCAGGTAAAAAACATCACCTAAGAACAGACAATACCTATTCTTACTGCTCTACAAGTGTTAGAATGTGGTTTCAAATCAGTTTTTGCACAAGGAAAGGCTTTTGGAAAGTTTTCTTTCAGTTTATCTGTGCAATTCAAATCATGCCAAGTATTGCTAGATATTCCTGCGGATCACCAGGAGCTCAGACGAAGAGCAAATAGTCACTGCCCAGAGAATCCCTGCAGAGAGATTCTGCAGTTGGGTAAGCTGGAAAAAAACCCCAATAGTTCTCCAAGAAAGTTTCTTAAATCTCAGATTTCCAGCTCAAATATTAAAGGAGCTTCGGGGAATCTTCTAAAGATTTGCAGACCCACATCTTTCTTATACCAAAGGAAGTTTTGTGTCTGTAATTTAAAAAGGAATCTAAACTATCTGACAGCAAATGGGTAAAAACACATATATGAAGACATTTCAAATATGGTTTTTCTTATACATGGAGAAAAATTATTACACATTAAAAATTATCATTTCTTGCTTGGTAAACAGATAGAAGATCAAATAGGCAAAGGTATTTTAACAATGTACCTCATTGTGTGTTCTGTGGACATATTTTATTTTAATTGTCATCAGCATACAAGGCTAAAACTGCAAGCTGGTAATGCAGAACAGGGTTTGTGGGAGGAGGAAATATCTCTTCCCAGAGCAGCTGGTATGGCTGAAAAAAAATCTACAAGCTTTCAAACACAGCAGCCCTTCCGCAGGTCTGAAAATGAGTTATTTTACAACGCTAAATGCGTGTTCACAACGATTTCTCAGCGTTTGGTTGGCTACACATTCGTCAGAAGATCTCTGAGGAGAGAGGTCATTGGTAGCTATGAAGTAGAGAGGATGCTGAGGGGGAGGAAGGTGCCAGGGAGAGAGGAGGACAGTGATGAGTTGGTGAGAGAGAGGTATTTTATGGCCTGCAGAAGAAAGGGAACTTCGTGTGGGAGAGGAATCCTGGAGAGCGCCATAAACCAGTGGTCTCCAGCAAGCTCCTGGGTGTTGATGTCCCAAAATAGTTTAGTTCGCAGGCTCATCTCTGGAAAGTATTTTCCAAATTTTCCTTAATGATAGGAACAGAGAGAGGCAGAGGTGCACTTTGCTGGGGAATGTTTGGGAGTGGCAGCTGGGAGTCGTTGGTGGAAGGATGTCCCCAGAGGTTCACAAGTGTCCTGGGAGAGGACATCCCTTTCCCTGACACGCCATCCACCAGTGACCACAAGCACAGGGAGGACTGGAAAATTGTCACCAAATTACTTCTATTTTTTTTGTTGTTTTCAGTGTCTGTTTCCCAGGTCACGTCCTTTGCCCGAGCAGGTGATGAAGTCTGACAGGGTCCGTCCAGATTTTGGTTCTGTAAGCTGACAGAAATTCACTTGGAATGGTTCTGGATGAATCAGAAGAATTACAGAGGGAAATGCTGGACACAGAAATATGCATGCTACTTTAACCCCACCCTAAAACAAGCCTAGAATCCAATACATTTCTGAAACAAATCTTTTTTTTTTTTCCTTTTAAAATTATATCAGAGGAGCAATAACAGGGCATGGGTTTCTCAAACTACCAATGTCCTGCCTTCTGCTGCCCAAAGCAGACTATCAGATAATACCATATTTCATCAGTCCCCTTCAGGCATTCAGATTTTTTCATTACTTTGCACTGTCACATAAAATATAAAGTGTAAAACACCAGCGTCCAAAAAACCAAGTTTTATACCAATACCTTTCCTTTTCTATGCAGATGACAAAAAGTTCCTGCTGTTAGTAAAATACGCTCAATTTGCTTCTTATCCTTAAAAATATTGTTTCATTTCACTTCTTACCTCTCTTTCAAAAGTCTGCTTCATTTCACTTCTAATCTCTTAAATAATGCCAATGAATATGCTTCATAAGTGTTGTATTCTCCCTTATGAACAAGTAAACCCACCTTTTTTTTTTTTTTTTTCATTTTTTTTGTTAAAATCAAGGTTTTCTTGGAGTAAAACAATTCCACAAGAAGTTTATGATGAAAGGGTCTATGAGAAATAAGTAGTCCATTACTCTAATGTGTAAGGATATGAGGAAATTACATTGTGGAATTGAGCTTATCAGAACAAGCTCAGCAGTCAGAAGTATTTTTTTTTTTCAGCTGATTCAATGAAAATGCCTTTTAAAAAAATGAACAAATATCCACTATTGGCCTTCAAAAACTTGTACTGTACGGAAACCGCATTATGCACGAAAATAAATATTTAAACATTGATCATATCTTATTCTAATTGTGTACATAGCATTTACATAAACACGGTCAATTGTAACTGCATTCTGTACATTTT
Source organism: Melanocharis versteri (assembly GCA_013397845.1). Taxonomy (NCBI): domain Eukaryota; kingdom Metazoa; phylum Chordata; class Aves; order Passeriformes; family Melanocharitidae; genus Melanocharis; species Melanocharis versteri. Next base: position 489,811 of record VZTG01006519.1, read on the forward strand.
AGTTATAAATCACAGAAAATTAGATAAAAAAGTGTGCATATATGCACATGGACCTATGCATCACAGAATATTTTGGATATTTGACCACAAATCATCGAGTCCAAATCTGAAGCACTTGGCTCATACAGGGATCAAAACCATGACCTTGGTGTTATTAGCACCATGCTCTAATTGAGCTAATCTCAGGTGTCTCCACAAAAAATTCATATCACATAGAAAAAAATAGTGTTTTCCAGTACAAATTCTGTTCCATTTTAAATACAGCCTCACCTACAACCTGTCTTCCTTCCAGTGTTATGACTTTTACTTTTAATGGGATTCAAACAGGGCAGAAGTTTTCCAAGTGAATTATTTATTCTTGGGCCACTGTTGATCAAAACCAGATCAACTGAATTTCTCATTGAATATACTTGGCAATCAAAAGAAAAGTGTTCCGTGCAAGAGTGCTGTGGCATAACCTTCAAAAAGCATCAGCAGTCAAAAATAATAATTATATTAATTATTATTTTATATCTCATTCACTTTTACAGAGAATTGCAGAACAAACCATTAAAAATGATATGACATCGATGCATTGCAGTATTTTTAAAATTTCCAGTGTCAAACAGACTTCCCTCTACCAAGAAAACAATTCACAGGTTCACCTGGATGTCTTCAGCAGTTGAAATTTTAAAATTAAAGTAATAACTGCATTTAAAATATTTAATAACTAATAACTGTATAACTAATAATTATCAAGAGTAAATATTTAGTTATTACATAATATAATAATATATTATAGATATACATTATACAATAATGTGTAATTTTTATTAATTAATAAAGTTATTGCTGAGAGTTAATTAAAAATAATTAATGACTGCTGTTAAAATTACAAAATTGCATTAATAAGTGTAGTTAAAATTACAAAAAATTAGAAAAAATTACTGCCGTTAAAATTACTGCAGTCTAAAAACGGCAGAGGTTCAATTTGCTCATTTTATTACTTTAGTCAGAACAAACTTAAGGGAGATGGGCCTTAAGCAGTTATTGTAGAGATTTCTTTTCAAAAGTCTTTATAATTGTTAGAAATCTGATCCAAAATCACCAGTCAAGTAAATTTGTGCTAAAATAAACTTCGTAAGATGACAGCTGCCCAAATTATTGGAATGAAAACCTTGAAAATCCTAAATTGACTTTAACCTAATTGTTAACAAACTATGATATTATCACGTGGATGAAATACATCTACAGTTGGGTTGGAGCATCCTTCTCCCTTCCTTAAATGATTTCATAAAATATGTGAAAAAAATAATTTTCACCCTGAAAAGTTTAGTTAGTTCTCTAGAGATACCTAAACAAATTTCTCCTAGTTTTGGATCCACTCATTAGATCCATTATTAGGAACTCATAATCATCCTCTGCTTCTCACGGACACCACGAGTGATTTGAGACACTAATCCAGGAGCCATAAAGTGAAATTTTTTACTATTTTGTGAAAAGAAAGTCGTTAGGTTCTTTCCCTCAGTGAAATAAATCACGTTACTGCTTATTCAGTTCCACAGTGGACAGCAACCTATGAAAAATTAATCATAACACAACTATTGACAAATGTGCTATTGATGACTGTGATTGGATCACGGGAACAATCCTATGAAACGTCATTTTTTTTTTGAATTGAATTTTGAATTTTGAATTGAAGGTGTCTAAAAACATAGCAAGAAACTTCTGTAGATATGTACACAAAGGTAATGGCATCAAAGGTGATTTAAAGTTGTAACTATGGAAACCATATTTTTTTTTAAAAAGCCAAAGCCTGGGATTGTTGCAATTGAGAGAAAAGTAATTCTCTAATGAAATTAGCTATCTTCTTTACTTGGACATTTCATCAAAGGACAAATCACCATGCAGGGAGACTACCCATAACCTCTGAAACAAAAACTATCCCACATCCTGAAAACGCAGGGAGAGCTTTTTGGGAGTCAAAATAGCTCTCTCTGGAGACTCAAATTTCAGATGAAGGGTCAGAGCCACACTTACTGATCAAATTCAATACCCTCATTTAGGCATCTAAATATATAATGGGAAATGAAAAGATTGACAAAAGGACCCTGTGATTTTCTTGATTGTGCCTGTTCCACTTTAATTGAAAGTACAACGACATTCCTGCATCTTACAAATTCTCCCACTGAAACAGGGAAGATGCCTCTAAAAAGGCAACAGGTTGTAGAAGCAGAAATATCTCACACACAGGAAAAATTTAAATTATATTTGATGAAATATGAAATTTTTCAAAAATGACTGTGGAACATTTAGAAAAATCTTCGCTAATGAGAGAAGGTACCTTGCATCATGGGGAACAGCTGGAGACAAAATGGGTCACTCATAAATGCTTTTCTGTGAGAAAATTAGACTTAAAATTACTGCCTGGAGTGGCAAATTCTTAGAATATCCCTTTGCTCTACTGATTGCAAGAATTTGTGGTCACAAACAGGTCCTCACAATTTAATTTATGCAACATAGGAGGGCTCATGGGAAACACAAAATAGGTTGTTGAATTACAACTGGTGAAACAGATTGTAGAAAAGACGAATACAAGTAGATTTTTCCAGAATCAGAGAAAACCCAGCACTTGATGATTTCTAGAGGAATAGACAATCAAAAATAAGGACCTGTAAGCTAAGGGTAAATAACACCCACCTGAGCAGCTGTAGTTTGTGGCCATAAGTGAACTAGGACTCAAAAATACGTTTAAAATTCCATATTAAAAGAGTTACAGCTTTTTGAAGCTCATTTACTAATGATACTTAAAGAGTATCAGTAGCACAGTCATGAAAGGGATCAGGATAACACCTGAGCACCCAAAGCTGCAAAGACATCAGTAGGATCTCCTGAAAGAATTAAGAACCTAGCTGTGCTGTATTTTTATTTTATAATCTCATTTTTTTCAGTGTTTTCTTTGTGCAACTTGACACAGATGCTAAATTATGCACTCTTACACCCACGGAGTCTTAACTCCTTCGTGAAAATATATAACATCAATTTACCTTCCCTTTGTAAAGACATCAGCATTTACTACAGCAAACTCAGGACATTACAGTAGCTGGTCATTAATGCCTAAGCATGCATTTAATTACCGAAAAAATCAATAAATTTAGCATTTAGAAATAGTTTGAGTGTTTGTTTTGTCACTTCAAATTTTTTTCAAAGACAGAAAGAAATTTCACACTTTGATTTTACCACAAATAACACGCTCATTAATAAAAGGTGGTATCACTGCAGTTGCACATTAACCATTTAAAAATTCAAAATTCAAAAAAAAAACCACCCTGGAAAAAAACCTAGAAACCCTTACGAGCTGGGGAAATATGTTTTTTAAGCATCACCTTATAACTGCGTGGTTCTCAAAGTCTCATGTGCAGCTGGCAAACACAGAACAAGAACTTGATGAAACATATTTATAACTGATCTACAAACTGTTTGTCAAAGCCAAATAAAATGAGTTGCAGACTGGAGGAACCAATGGCAAAGCGCTTTTAAGCAAAAAACAAATATAGCAGCCCTGAATATTTAGTTCCAGGACTCGTTTGCAGCATCTGAGTGTTTCTGGTGGTCTTTTGGGTGAGTCAGGTACAAAATAAAGGAAGACATGCCTTTTACAAGCTCCAGCTTCAGGGATTAGAGGTATGAAGGTAAAAGATTCTCAGAAAAGAGCAGGAATTTGTGCCAAAGTTACTTTGTGATAATTTTTAGGTCATTGTGGTCTCAGAGCTGCTACATCTCTCAGGGAAAAAATGGATTAAAAACCGTACAGCAATCTGAAAAGTACAGAGTGCCTTCAGGAATGCCAGATCTCTGGCTGGATACGTCCCACTCCGGGATGTGGAGCAACCAGAAATTATTCCAAGATTATGGCCAAACCATCTTCATATGAATATGAAGCATCTCATTCCATTCTTATAACTTAAAGACTGATTTTAAGGCTTTTTCATGCGCTTTTTTCCCTTGATCAGGAGGCTTGCCTGGCAATGGAAACAAGGTAAACCACCCCTGAAAACAGTTTAACATTTCTCCACAAAGACACTGAATCCACACCAAACCAAATACATGTGGGGATATTTTAAAGAACTGTGTTAGGAGCCTGGGTTTGTGGAGACAGAAGCCTTAGGAGTCAAAATAAGCCCAGTAGAAATTCCATCTTCACTTTTCAAAAGATTTTGATGATTCAGCTGTTGCAGAAGTGCATATTTTTGAGCTGCAAAAGATATCAAGATATCTTATGCTGCTGACTGTTCCCAAAGCTAAGGAAAATAATTTATTTCAGAAAAGGTGAAAATTAAAGGGCAAAAACTGACTGTGACTCAGTAGAGACAGTGGAGTAACAGGCCAGTGTTCAAATCATCACTCTTTGCATATTATCGGCTTTCTTCTAAACTTTATGTAACTGATTACAATAAACAGATTGACAATAGAAAAAATGAGAAAGAAAAAAAAAATAAAGAAGATGTTCGTAGCCTGTGTTAAAGAAACATCAGTCAGTCCTGACCCAATTAAGGATATTTTTCAAGAGTACTCCCTCATAATGAAAATATAAGCCTTCCCTTGAAATGCTGCCAGGGAAACCTTCCTCTGGGACTGTAATTGTCTGCAGCAGCAGAGAATTGGACTAACTGGTGCCCCAAGTGGTTTTCCACTAATGAATTGTGCTTCTTTGTTTCACTTCTTGTTTAGATGTTTAGATTTCTTTAGGTCTTCGCCATTGTCCCTCCCCCAGAACATATGTTCTGCCAAACGTGGGGGAAGCTGTATTTTGGGTTGTAACGGCAGGCAAATGCTCCATTACATAAGTGAGCTCTTAAAACAGTTCCCTTTTTGCAAAGAGAACTTGAAGTGCACGCTGAATGTTTAGCGAAGGCAGAAAACAACACTGAATGTTGGAGAAACAGTAAGGCAACAGAATTTTGGAAAGGATCAGATATGTTCATTCCAAAAGCTGCACGCAGGAAACTGATCAAACGATTTATACTAAACTGCAGAATAAAAGTGTTGTGCATAAAAATGCACAACAAAATGGGATTTCCTCAGTGTTTTAAGCCTCCTTCGCTCCTAGCTAAGGTGACTTGGAAAACATTTGAGCTCAGAGCTGTCCATCACCTCAGCCAGAGCTGGCAGGGTGTGGAAAGTATTAGTGAAAGCTTAGAGTCATGATGACCATGGTACCTGCAGGAGAAAATCACCAAGATCTTTTTAAATGGCCTGACAAGTTCATCAGCAGCGTCTGATTAACCAGAGAAAGCTGAAACCCAAATATCTCCAGTCCAATGGGAAATACTGTCATCAGATTAAGAGGGATCTTACCTATTCTTTCAAAAATCTACCTTCTATCATCAGGCTTTTAAATAAAAATACCTAATTACACCCTTTGGTAGGTGTACATTAGGTCACAGCTAAGCAGAAATGAATCTGTGAGCCCCACTCTAATTCCACCATTGCACTTTTTCAGATGGCTCCTTCTCATTTTTTTAAATAGAAGACCAATGTGTACTAACAGGAGGCATAACTTTGTGTCCTTCTGTTGTAATGTACAGCTTTGTACATTATTTAGGGGTTCTGTCACTTCAGGCAGAAACATATACACTTCATACAAAAGCAGTGCTAAACCCACAGGGTAACATTGCTGCCAGAATTCCACGGAGTCTCAGAATCCTCAGTCAATGCCACCCACCCACCAGATGCTTAAAGATGTCTCGTTACGAGAAACAACACAGAATAATAAACAACCTTAATATCACAACAGATTCTTAAAGCAGTGCAATTCTGGAAGGAATTAATGCAGGGAAGCTCCTAATCAAAAAGGCTGGCACTTGTCTCCCGAGCCACTCGGAATATGATTGCCACATGCTCTGCACAGCTACCAGACACCAGGAATATCTCAGTTTCATCAGAATATATTTCTGTTTAATGCTGTTAGTTGCATATGGCAACAGCCTCCGAGCTGGATGGTGCATAGACAGGAACATATAATAATTAAAGCAGTCTGGGGAGGGGGAATTAAAAGCAGCATCACTTGACTGACACCACAGGGTGTTTTTGGGGGGGAGTTGGTGTTTTTTTAGCTCCTATAAATCTTTAATACACATCAGTTTTACAAAAGATCATGAATGTGGTTAAAAATTTTCTCCGCCAAGATTTTTTATTCCTCTAATACAAATTGTTTTTAAAATGGAAGAATATATTCACCTCTGTGGGTAAGGATACGCTCCATAAAAACACTTTTGCAGGATCTGTGCATTTTGCTTTGTCCTCCTTTCACTTTTTTTTAGAAATCCTCCAACATTTTATTTCCAGGCAAAGCTGGAAGATGCTGGAAGCAACAATATTTAGAGCAGTGATGAAACCTTGATGCTAATTTCCCCCAGCCTTCACTGAGCTTTGGACCCTCAGTGACTGGGTCAAACAGTCACTTCATAAAATATGATTATTTGTCAAACACCGAAACACACACACCAAGGGAAAAACAGGGTTCATAAAACATCATTTAGAAATTGTGCTTCCGTTCCAGAATTCACCTCATTCCAGAGAATCTCTTAATTAGATACAATAAGCTTCCATGACCTCTTTTTGGGCAATCCCGAATTTATTTCTGCAGCTCAAAGCAGTGCGGGGGCAAGCCAGGCCATGTGCAAGGTGGGATTTTATTTCTCTCTGATGGACCCTGTGCTTAGCACGAGAAACACAAGATTTATTTGAGGCAGTGCTTTAATTTCAAGGAACTGGAATAAACTTTCTATCTAATCTTCAGTCTTTCCAGATGAAGGTGCTCAATATGGCTTAAATTATTATTTTTGCCAAGTGACAGCCCCTACTTCCTGTATAAGTCTTAGGCTATAGAAAGGAATTTTGAGCCCCTACCCAGAACACAGTATCAGGGTTTTTTCCCAATCTATCAGTTTAAGCATGGACAATTCTCTTAGACTTCTTTGAGTTTCAGCTCTTTCAACAGAAGGATGAGATAACAGGAAGAAGCCAGTTTACAATATTTAGAAATACTTCATGACAATTCTATTAAATATTTGTCTCAGAAGACAGTATTTCCACCAAAGACTGTGGGCATAATTTCAAATAAATGAGCTGTTATAACAGTAATAATTCCGGTTTTGCACTCCTATTGGTATTTTTAATTGCATTTGTTCTCAATGCCAGAATTTGTAGGTTTGTGATGTTATAAGAACAACATAACTTATGTTTTCCTGCTCATCAAAAATACTTTGACAATAATAACTCGCTTCAACCAAGAGTATGAGCTACATGTGTGAACTCAAAGGCAAACAACACCCAAGTGACAGATTGTCACCATGGTGTTTTTGCTTTGGTCTGATTCTGTTTATCACGAAAGGGAGAACAAGGACTCCCTGCACATTGATTTGTCCATCAAAGAAATGTGCTCAGGGAAGTGGAGTTTGCAGCATGGTGTTTCAGGTGCCTGTGCTCAGGGGGAGATGCTGGAGAAGGGCATTATTTGGCTCATTCAGATTCTGAATATAAAATGTAATAAGTACATACACAACATTATGGAGGGATGCCAAGGGAGAGAAGCGAGATGCAATAAAGAGCAATTCTCTAGCTCACCTCACCCTGGAGCCTGTAAAATGAACCACACCACTTGTGTGGATTGGCTTCTGAACAATCCCAGTTTTTGTTCAGGACCACACCACCCACAGCAGTAACTCCTTGCTCAGCATTCCAGCATTTGTGCTTTCAGCCCTAGGTAGGCAATGCAGGAACAGCCAGGAATAGGCAACAAATTATTACAGGCAACAAAGTTATTCAAATTTCAGAATACAGATGAGTCTCCAGACGAGTTCACTCCAGCTTCAAAACCCACTCTAACTCCTACTGGAGCTGATGAAAACTATAGCAGAAACAATAGTGAGCTTTTTTTCTTTTAAACCCTCATTTCATGTTCTCACTCCAAGGTTGCCTTAATGCAAGAGACACTCGGTGGCACTGGTAATTGTGCAGAGCTCTGCAGAGTCCATTCCAGACTTTTATGTGCTTTGCTTGACAAGGAAAGCAATGGCAGAGTCTGTTCTGCGTCAGTTCCTCAAATCTAGAATTTCACAGCAATTTTTAGTAACGAGATTAATGTTCAAAAGAAACCACTCCTGAAAATCAGATGCACGAGAGTGTAAAGAATCTAAGTGGATAATGGTATAATAAACTACCTGGGTTCCAGTGAAACCCAGACCAATAAATTAATACTAGCTGCAATGTTGACTAGGCTGCATCGATTTCCAGTTTTTTTCTCATAGTACACGCTCTCCCTGCTTTATGCACAGGTACATTAAATAGAAACCGAGATCATGGACCCAGGGACTCCAAATATCAATCAAGCATCACAAAAAAAAAAGCACTTTTAAAGTAAAAAACTGATAGACTAAGTAAAGTATCTTGTGTACCTGAAATAAAGTTAACAATGTTATATATATTCACCTACGCCATAAACATCAACTGACTCATTCTCTCTACAAAATGCAATATTTCATCAGTTTGTCCCGCTAAGGTATTATTTCCCGATACATCATTTATCCTCTTTATCTTTTTGTTGTTGCTGCCATGCATTGGCACGAAATATTTAGGCAGAAATGCAACCTGGCTCCATTCCAAGAGGTGCCATTGCCCGAAGTTTTTACGTGGTGGATTCGGATTCTTCGATCCCAAGAAAAGTAGAGCCCAGTTCATCGAGCCAAGGACCACACGGCTCAACCTGCAGAAGTGGCACCCTGCCCTGGGAAAAGGCTAAATTCTGCAGGTTTTTTCAGGTAAATCTATTGCCAGACTGAACCTGACCAACTGTCAGGAAAGGAAAAAAGGTAAAAACATATGTATTTTAATTTTATGCTAAATTATATATTTAGCTCATTCACCCCTACAAGTTTTTCCTCACTGAACTGTTAAAAGCATGTTCACAGTGACCTTCACTGCTGTGTTCTCATAGTACCTAGTAATGATTAATTTTGTCATATGAATAATGTAATTTCTTATGGATAGCAAATCTTCTACCTGATAATCACTTCTAGTTATCGAGGATTTATGTTCTACCGTTCATCAATCAGCAAATGGCAGAACAAGGGGTTTAGTTCAATCCAAGAAAAAGCAGTCAAATCTTCCTAAGTCTACTGTATTCCCCATCTCTATAAGTAGATAGGTGCCAGGTAGTTAAACAAATTCTAACAAATCCAGGTCAATCCTGGATTGACTACTAAAATGTTACGTCACTTTTTGAGAAAATTCTTAGGGAAATTATTCTGGGAGAGTTATTACTCAAAGAATTCAATATTTAATGTCATCAACCATATCACTTATATTTTGCTTGTCAAAGCAATCCTGAAATAACAAGGAACAAATACTCTCTTAATTACATTTAACTTCTGACTATTCTTCTTTTGATCAGGGAACAAGGAGGGACCCAAATTCCTACAGCGGTTTTATGATTCAGCATTTAGCACAAATTGCTCACTGGCTCGGAATTTAACTTCTCTGACTTTCCCGGTTCCTAGAAAGGGCATTTATTCAGGAGGCGATTCAGTAATTTTCCCTTAATTGTTATATCAAAACCGTAAAACACAAGAGCTAAGCAGCAGCTTATTTACATACCAAAAGCTGGAGGCTGGTCTGTTGAAAAGTGTGTTAAATCCCCCAAAGCTTTCAACAAAGACTGGGCTGCAGCCTGAGAAACGCCTGAATCTATTTAGCACTTTCCGAGGAAAGCATAAGGAGCAAAGAAAAACCAAAGAAAATGTTTGGATTTCAACTTCCAGTATTTGGGTTTGCAAATAACTTATTCTAGAGACCAAGTACAGCTCTGGAGCACAAATGTTCCTAAAGCATAAAAACGCCGGGCTTTGTTTAGATTCCCAAGATGAAAAGCCAAGCTCCGATTTAAATGTGCAAATATTGAACGCAATCAAAGCATTTCTATTTACTTGAAAATTTAATTCCCCGAAGAAATATTACAGCTTTAGGGATATATGCTAATTCTAATTGCATTTATAAGCCAACTGAAGAAAACCAAACTCCCCAAAATAACTTCTAATGGAAAAACTACTCAGACCATACGAAAGTTTCAGCAGATAGAACTCAATTAATATTCAGGCCTAACACAAGGCAATCTCAGCTAATTCTCTGGAGTGGGATGCAGCAGGAAATCTGCATTTTTAGGTGAATGTCAGAAAAGGGATTTTAACAACAATTAGCGTTAGTGCCCGAAGTTTCCAGGAGGTTTATGAAGCACCAACACAGTTCCACGCCCTTGTCCCAGGGTGGGAAGATGATCATCATTAAGGCTTCCTCAGGGATAATTAAAGTTTCTCCAGGGAGTACTGAAAATCCAGAAATTCCAATGCAGACACTCAGGACAGGAATAAATTCCACACTTCCTTAAGACCGACCTAGTAAAATCGTCATTGCGAATGGAGGGGCTGGGATTGAAAAATATTATTGAAATATGGAGACAACAACATTTAGGCAACACCAACAAGTCATGCACACACACACACCCCTGACAGAATATTTGCATATTTCTATTTCAATCAGAGCACAAAGATATTTAGGCAGGTCACAGATAACACCCTACTACTGCTTTTTTTTTCCTTAGCCCCATATTCATATCTACCATTATTTGACCTGGCTTCATTCAACCTGATTTCAGACTTTAGTTTTAACATTTTTCTTTTTTTTTAAATTTAGAATGAGCCAAAAAAAGATAAGTACTCCCTCACAGAGACTCCCCAAGTCTCTCTAATCTCTCTCTAATCACTTAGGACCTGACAGAATTCTCGAATTTTAAGACAACACTTATGGTGTGAAGAGGGGATGCTTCTACCAGCCCCAGATTCTTTGACAGGGATGAAGTCCACTAATGCTTGAGGGATTCAATGCTTCCAAAACAATCTCTATTTCTGGCCAGAGAATTCTGTGCCAGAACCTGACAGCCCCCAGAAGCTCCAGCTTCCTGCTTAGCAGAGATAAACAGTTATCTACCACACAAAAATGAAAGGAATCTGCTGCACTTAAAAATGTTTTTAGTGACGTAGCAACCAGGAATCAGTTACTTGCACTTGGAATTTTCCCCTCTTTGATGTCTCAACACCTCGTACCCAGGAAATCAGATAAATAAGCAGCTCAGTGGGAACCATTTCAACAAATCTGCTCATAAAATAGAGAAAGCTGAATTCCAGTTCAGGTGCAGTATTTGGAAGTGGGATATTTGAATAAGTCTATCATACCAAGATTAAAACTGCAAGACATGAAAACTCATCATGTTTTCAGATAGTTTGATTACCATTTTCATTCTTTGCCTCTAGATCTGGACATGTTTTTAAAATATCAATTCATTGTTCTGACACATTTCTAAGGGGCAGATAAAACAATCTGGATTAAAAAAAGAAAAAACAACCAAACAACCAGAATTACAATTCATGGCTAAATACAATTAATTTGGGAGAGACTTACTCAAAATTTTCATGTCTCCAAAAAAATTTCTGACTTATGTACCTCAAACATAAATAAATTCCTTTTCTAAGTTATATAAATTGAGCACTTTCTTCAAGTAGAAGACAGTGTTTTGTGTCTTTTACACAAGAGCAAGGTCAGATGACCTCTAACACGATAAAAGTGTTCAGTAATTCAACAGAAAGACATAAAACTATTTTTGCCAAAATTTTTTCCAGTCACCTCTTAGATTAAAACATATTACGCCTGCATAGTAGAACAGACTTTTAGTATTCTTACCCTGAAAATCAACCCTTTGCTTATTATCCTGCTGGATCTGGAAATTTTTACCAACATTGGCGTAAAATCCCCCCCAAAAAAATCAACCTTATGCTTATTACCCTGCTGGATCTGGAAATTTTTACCAACATTGGCGTAAAATCCCCCAAAAAAATCAACCTTATGCTTATTAATTATCCTGCTGGATCTGGAAATTTTTACCAACACTGGTGTAAAATCCCAAATTTTCATGACAGGACTTTGTTCTCTGGTAAACATCTTGTACAAATAGTACAGCTGTAAAACTCTTTAGAGGAAAACTTCCCTTTTTTTTTTTTTTTTTTTGAACAAGATTCTATTTGCATTTGTCCACACACAAAAGAATAGGACTTTCCAGAGCAGACAACCTATTCTCACGGATTAGACACCTCAGCTTTATTGATCAATCCCAAAAGTCTTGGAATGGATGGCATTTAGCCAAATCTCTTCTCCTTATTGCCGCAGCTCTCTGTTAAAGTCAGACTCCAATTCCCCAAAGTTATCTATTTCCAATATATCAATTAGGTGCACGAATACCTTTGAGGATCTGGAACGTCAGATTTCTTACATTGATGTACGTAAAATAAAACGTCAGATTTCTCACATTTATTTATGTAAAAAAAAAAAACCGCCATCCTTACGTTTATTTATGTAAAATACGACAGCAGTTTCCTCTCCCTCAATGCCAGTAACCCAGCAGCCACACAAAACATCAACCAGCAGCTCTGTAAGACCCCACCACCAACCGGGTCGGCAGTGAGGTGGCAAGGCCAGCTTGTAGATCTGCATGAAACCAAGAGAGAATAAAAAGGAATAAATATTAATCCGTAAATCCCACAGGCAGAGCTATTCTTGCTGTTTTTCCTTGCCTAACAAGCCAGGGAATGAATCCGGGGGAAGGTCCAGGTGCGGCGGGGTTTGGCTGGCAGGTGGCGCTGCTCCTCCCGTCATTCCAACATCTGGGAACAGCTGGGATCCGCTCCCCTTCTGCCTGTCTGTCTGCCTGCCTGGCCGACAGACAGACAGACAGACCCCCCCCTATATCAGCACAACTCCTGTAAACCTGTTCATAAACACTACTTACAAAAGAGAGAAGGGGAGAAACAAGGTCAGATCCCGGTTTTCTGCCGCTGGAAATGTAAGGTTTAAATACCCAAAGGATGCCGGGGTGTTTCCAAACCTCAAGCTACTTTGCATATAGAAAAAATGGATTCACTGATTGTGAAGAGGCACGAGTTTCTCCTCTGTTGATGGGCATGGTTTTGTAGCCCTCAAAACTTTTAATCACCAGTCCCTGAGTTTCATCAATTTATCCATCAGAGAGACACGAAGGAGAAATTGCTGAAGGAAATTCCTTTCTCCCTGAACCAAACCAGACTGTCTCTGCACCATCAGGGGGTAAAACCCATGACTGGTAAAACCAGTTTTGCACGACTGCTAAAACCAGAGACCCCGAACTGCTGCCCCAACCCCGTGCAGGTCATCAGCTTCCCACCTGCTCCCATTCCATCCTGCTTCCAAATCCAGCCTTTCCTCTTCCACCCTCAAGACTGTTTCTGTTCCTCTATGTCATTACGAAATTCTCGGTTTCCACCTCAAAGACACACTTAGTCTTCAGATAAATTTTAGGTGGTACAAGCAAGATTAGCAAAAACGTCCAAGTACATAAACATGTATAAAAGGATGTACCACAATTAAATCTTTAGTGGGATGCAGCCAGTTACTTAATGAATTAATAGGATTTTGAATTCCTAGTAATTCCAAGTATAAAGGTAAATCCAAGTATATCCATGTAGTATCCAAGCCCATGCTACTTGCTCAGTTTCACTATTTTCAGAAGACTAATTGCTAAAGAAGAAGTATGAATGATCTTGAAAAATCATAGCATACTCCAAGATCTTTTAATCCATTACTGCATTTCTGATCTGCAGGCAGAACAGACCACAGGAGTGACCTGGTGTGGAAAACCTTGCAGGTTTTACTGGTAAATGTTAGGATTGGTCTGCTGGTCTCAAGCCACACGGGAAGAAATACAAAGTACATGAGACAGCTTTCATGATCCTTATGATTTTTTGATTCATTGGTGAATTTAGACTGGATGTTCTCGTCATAGAAACACAACACACCACTTCAGATCCTTCAAATTTTTTTCTACAAAAGGCCTTGGATTGTGACAAGAAGAGATTTCTCGGTCTTTCCAATTGAGAGAATAAAAATCTAAAAGTAAGACTTTCACTTTGTTTTGATCCTGACAGCTATAAGTGAAACTTGAAAGTAGTAGTGTACCAAACAATAAAAAGTAATGAAAAAAATTCTACATGGCCTAAAAGCTCAAAAATTAGTTTATTCCCTATAGATGCTTAGCAAATGAGTTGATTTGATTCTCATTTTGTTCATATGAGTTCATTCAGATAATTTACTCTGAGCTACATGTTTTCTGTGAAACAGTAGAGAGATTTTATTATTTTTTTAAATCAGCTTTAAAGGAATAAAGCTTTACTCACACAGCCTTCTTATATTAGGAACAACAATAAAAACCAACCCCAATTAAAGTCACTTGATCGTAAAAAAAAAAATGTTGCAGTTGACCAGTGTAGCTTAAGCTTGCACTAAAATCTGATCATATAAATGATGGTAGAGCCCCTCCCTTGCTTTATTCACTTATTCTTTAAGAAGGAAACATTAACTCTAGACCAAAACATCTCCTCTGAAAGTTTCTACAGAATAGTCTTGTCCAGAAACACAAAGGGTCAGACAGTTATGCAGCCTGGAGAGGGAAATTGCAAAAGAAAGGTCCTGAGAGAAGGGTATGCTAGGAACACCCTGCACGAGTGAAAAAGCAGAGCTCTCTTCTCTGAAAAAACAAATATAACTACAAAAAAAATGAAGACTTTAAAGCATATTCTTCTCAATGAAAGGCCTTCCAAGGGAAAGAACGTCATTTCCAGTATTCTCTTATGTGGAAGAGGCAGAAATAAGATCTCTCAGAAAGAACAGGGAAAGCTGGCACTTCTAGAACTGCTCTGAAGCCTTTGGTTATTTTTCTGTTCCAGTGGTTAAGAACGGAAAAAGTGCTCATTTTTGATTGCATTTCAATGCCCTTTACAAAATGTTTTGATCCAAAGCTGCTCCACAAATGCTCATAACACATCCCCGTTACCATTCTCGGAAGACTTTTCTTCTTTTCAGCCCCGCATCTTTTAAAAGCCCTTCTAAATTTCCTCATTTTCAGGTAACCCAGCAGCGGCTTGATAAAAGCCTCAGAAGGCTGGGAAAGGGTTCAGGCGTTGCAGCAACTAATAATAGAGTTCATAACATCTGCTGACGTTTGCTTATCACTAATCATAGCCTCCACCCAGGGGATTTACCTCTGGGGAGAGGCTGATGCTAGCTGTAAATAAGATGATGCAGGAAAAGCATTGCAGAACAAAAACAACGCAGTTCTTTCCCTTCCTTCTGAATTCTTGTGTATCTTTTCAGATCACAATCCCATATCCCATTCATTTTCTTAAGCACTTCAGCTCAAACAACTCAGTTGTTCAACTATTCATATGAAACAGGAATTATATTAGTTCGACAAAATTATTAATTTAAAAATTAACACCCATCTCTCCTGCTTTTGCTCTTCCTACTCATCTAAATAGAAAAGATTTTTAAAACTTCATTGACAGTCAATACACTTTTTTAGCCTGTACTAGAACCTTCCATATCTGCTTCTGAATTATTCAACCTACAAGGCCAACAGTATTTTACCAATTTTATGGTAAAACTGCTCTGCTGATGGACTTGCCATGAGATTTCAGATAAAACAGGCATATTTTGCTTCTGTTGCCTGGCTGAGCTGTCATAACCACCATGGATATGATGCCCCAAATTCTTGTATTTCTCTCCAATTTAGATAATCTTTGTACAAAAAGAATAACCAGCGAAGATCAAAAAGGATAAAAAGAGAGGGAGAACCAAACTAACAGCAGAATTATAAATCAAACAACTCCAAATTAAACCCTGCCACAACTACAGCATAAGAAGTCATGTTGTTTCACCATAAAATCAGGAAATGGTAATAAGTACTCAAACCACTTCCTTGTTTAAAAAGAATAAATATCCTGTGTTTCCACACACGTATTCCACATATGTGGAAGACTTCAACACTTTTGCCTGCAAACCAAGCTACAAACAATTGCTAAAATAATTTAATACCAAAACCTAATCTTTAGCGACCTTTCTGAAAATTAAATTATTTATCAAGTTATATTTAACATGTATTCTAAAGCAAAATTCTGTTTAGACATATTCTGCAGCAAACATAACTTGTATTACCATTAATTACTCCAAATTAATTAAGTCAGGCTTCCACAGTAATGTTTTCCCCCACTCCCTAACAATTCCACCATCAGTCTCTGAGAACTGCATCAAATAGAATCTCATTCTTCTAACGGGCTGGAATTTACTTCTCACTGAAAGATTCTTTCTAGTTTTCACTCCACACAAACCAGTACTGTCTGTTTATGAAATCTCCAGCCTCAAAAGAGAAAGAATTTGCAAAAACATAGCAATAGCAGTAACTATTTTTCACCTCACAACACTACACAAAATATCAGGACTGCAAGTAATAAGCTGGATAAGCTTGGTAAAATTTAAAAAACAAATAAACAACACCACCCATACCCCCCAAAAAACCCCACCAGATTTTACATTTGTTTATAATTTCTAGAAATCACATAACATAACATAAGAGTTCCCAAAAAGACCAAAGAAAACTTGGAAACTTAAGTTCAGAAATCTCCAAGACCTAAATTTCCTAATAAACTAGAGGAGTCTTAGAAACCTTGGGAACTGTAGAAATATTTCTGCAGAGCTCTCTCAGCTCTGAAACAGGAAAAACAAAGTTTCACGAAACATTTGGACTCTTGTAAAATATTTTGTATTTGGGTAAATTCATAACACAGGGCCTGATGCTGCATTTTTGCATATTGATCTTGAATTAGAAGAAAACTTCATAACCACTATCAGGTAATTTCTACATTAAAAAACCAACTCTAGCTGTTCATCACAGTGAAGTGGAAAAGTTCTGCTAAGTTTCAAATCTTTAACAGGTTTTTTTTTCTTCTTACAAACTTTGATTTAATTAGTTTTCCAAATCACATCGGGGACATACACATGGAGATTAATTTAGCATCTGCTTTTGGAGCTCTTTCAACTGATACCAATCTACTGATTCTGATCTACCTCTACTTCTGAGGCAGGAGAGCTCAGCTAAATCTACTGCAAATTGACAAGAGTAAAATAATAAGAAAGGCATAAAATCAGAGGGGGAAATGAGATATTAAGTGATTTTTGCAAGAAACATTTGCACTGGAACAGTTATTTGCTACAACATATATGCGACCGTGTTTGCTACCATAAAGAAGTGTTTGGCCTTTTTTTTTTAACCTGCAGAACTGCTCGTTTGTTGAAATTTGTGTTTGTTTCGAGCTTTTGTTAAGGCAGGGTCTTTGATCTTCACCTGTGTAGGCCATGAAGAATCTTTATGCCACCTTCTCCTCAACTTCCTAGATGAGCCTGTATTTTAGCTATAAAAAGTCATCCCCACCTTGCTTTCAGGAGAAGATGAGGAGTTCTGTTTTCTGCTGAACTTAAATACAAAATCATTGATCCGTTAAAAAAACCTTTGAAGAATTGAAGGGCTTTTTGGGGTGATTTTTTTTTGAGAGGGTGGGGCATTTTACTGCATGTTGGGTTATTGTTTTATAGGTTTGGGGTTTGTTTGACTTTTTAAATTCTGTAAATACTTCTGCTGTTGTTCTGGAGTTGAACAGCTACCAACATTCACAATTCAGATCTTGGAATGAGCCAAGCCAATGCAAGACTCCCAGTGGTTTTAATGGGATCAGGATTTGGTGCTGTAAAACAACTGGCTGCTCTCCTCCTACACTCCATGAGACCCATAATGTCATTTATTACGTGGCATTAAAACCACGGGTGGTGTAATGCCTGCTCTCTGCATCATTTTACTCTGTGCCAACCGTAGCTTAACACTGCATGGAGCACAACTCACTGCAGTGAGGTTTCCTGGGAAGGAGCTGCAACATGAAGTAATTAAAATTACAGCAGGATTTGCCTTCTTAACCTTAAGAAGCAATTCTGTAAGTGTATAAAAAGCAACATTGAACACGTGGACTTAAAAAAAAAAAAAAGTTGGGTATCTGCTTAAAGCTGATTTAATTATAAGAATGAGAGAAACAAGTTTGCTTCCATTTGCCTGATTTCTGAGGAACTTTCCCATTAAAGTTACACCAACATCTAGCTAAAAATATTTCTGTCTGAAAATCAGATAATCCCTCACATGGGATATATAGTTTAATCTCTGTATTTCAGCAACATTGACAGTAAATTAGAAATGGAGAAAGGCATGAAAGAAAAAATTTAAAGACAATTTTGTGAATTTCACATGCTTCAATTATAGGGCAACCTCATTCATCCATTCTCTGGCTTCTAAATCTGATCCTGTTCAGATGAAATAAAAATACATTCATTTTGTAATGAAGCCTTGTGTCCATGTTTTCCCTCAGTGAGAAATCGTAGGGAAAGCCTTAGGGTTTTGTAAGTACTGCTATTAAGGGAAAAAAGTTTTCCAGTAGGCACTTTAAAATATTCCAAATAATCCAGAGTTAAAACAGATTGTTTACATACAGCAGACTGAGAGAAAGATTTGTGTGGACAGACCATCTAGAAGGAAGAGAGAATCCAAAATGCTTACTAATCACACAGGGATTGTGTGGAGCAGCTTCATCAAGGGTTCCTTCCACCAAGAATTGCCTGGGAACAAATGTAGAGAAAGTGGAGAATGGTTTCCTGGTCACAGTCTGTTCTAAAAGAAAAAATATTTAAGATTTGCAAGTACTAAAAGCAGAGAAAAAAGTTACTGTTGTGGAAAGTCTCCATATACACTGGAATATCCAAATAATGGGGGTCAAGTTCAAGCCCAAAGTGTAGCCAAAAACATTGCAAATAAAGAAGAAGTTGATGATGCTGAAGAGCTAAAGGAAGACATACTAGTCATATAAAATCTTTAAAATGTTTATTCAGAAGGAAATATGCAGCTTGTACAGGAGAGAAACCACTTTTGTCGTACTGTGAACAGCACCAAATCTAGGAGAAAGAGTTCCCACGGATAAAAGAATAATCACAGCAATCCACAGTCTGCTCTGCATTTCCATTTTCATGCCCCTTCACGTTTTAAGTAAGTGAGAAGTGCTAATGAACTCTAATCTCTAATGAACTGAGAAGCAAAGCTGCAAAACGTCAAAGGCTCCAGATTCTGCAAAAACATAGACTGGACACACTGCAGAGAATTTATTGCATATTTTATTGCATACCTGTAGGAGTATACTCATTCTTAATTCATAGCTATCATCAGAAACAAGAAGAGAAACTCCTACCTAGGAAAGGCAAGACCAGGATCATAAACTACACAAAATGCTGGCTTTTCAGAGCACATTTCCGTGCTGGCAGAACTCAGCCCCTACAAGTACAAGATTCAGTGTCCAACATAAATCGGCTGCTGGGGGGATTTTGCTGCCTCTCTCTGAATATTTTCAACAGCAGCATCTTTCTCAGTTTGGCTGAAATCAATCAGTTGAGACTGAATGGTGGAAAAAAAATAAATAAAATGGGGTAGCAGTTGTGTGGGAAAGAAGCAGCTGAAACCTCACTGTTGAGGAGAATGCTCTGTTCTGAAAAGCCCTCTCTCCTCTCTCCAGTGACCCTGGTGATCCCTCCAGTCTTGTGGCAAACAGAATCCATTTCTAACACAAAAAAGTCTCTTTTTTTTTTTTTTTTTTTTTGTAGGTTGTATAAATCTTATCTAACAATTTCTAAGACAGGAATGAAGTATTTCATGTCTGTCTGGCTACCACTTGGTATTTCCTGTGTCACTGAGCAGCATTTTCCATCCCAACCCCCTTCCCTTCGAAGCCCCCTTTCCACACGGAACACAAAAGAAGCCAATGAATACAGGAGCAGAAAATAAGCAATACACTGCCAAGCACTGAAGTGTCTTCCTTTGCAGCATCTAGTGTTACATCACTCTAGATATTCCCAAAGAAATGTACACAACGATCCAGCACCATTCATGGGTGAACATTTCACTTAAATGCTAAAATCCACCCAGGATTGTCCGTAGTCAGGGTTCCTACCCTCTGTTTGAATAGCTTGTTATATTACCTGGCCAGACCACAAATTTTTGGTAAGGGGATATGGGACCAGAAATTATATTGAGCTTCACAAGTTGCTGAACACGCTTTCCATCTCTTCCTTGCACCCCAAGCAAGGATAAATGTAGCAAATATTAAATAACCAGTTGCACAAGGGATTGCAGAGAGATCAATACATATTTATAATTTTTTACTTGAATAACCAAAGCAAATTAAAAAAAAAAAATAATATTAACAATGCAACCCTCAGACACATTCCCATATTTCTGGGTATTTGGTCAAAACAGACCTTCACCCAAACAGCCTGATTTTTCTCTCCAAGGTTCTCCTTCTGATACACTCAACCTGCCTTTAAGCACAACTTCCAGATCTGTGGAAAAACATACATCAACTTCTGGTTTTTGGAGACACCAGGACCACTCCCACAACAATCAGCCTGACTTGAGGAGCACCAAAATCAGAAAGTTTATCAGATAAAGTAAATCCCACTTTGGCACGTTCATCAGCCATGCACTGAAATCCATTTCTTCGGGGCAGCCTCAGGACAGTTTTTGTCAGAAAAGCAGCGAGATCAGAATCTTAGATTAAAATGCTAATTTAAAATTTCATCATGCAGCTTTGTTTTCCTACTTTCAGATAAACCTCTCCAGGTCTCAGATATGCTATGCCTTAGGTAAGAACCATTTTTTAAAACCCAGTCATTTACAGGTATGCTGTCTCTACAAAGTGAATGCATTTGAAGGAATATTTCATTGTACAAAGAACCAAAAGAATCTGACAAATGAAGACTATGGCATTGAAATGTCACACCCTCTGAAAAAGATTCCAGTCTAAAATTCAGACTGACACTGGCAAGGCAGCAGCTGCTCTATAATGACACAGACTTTTAAAACATAGGAAGATAAATGGTCAAGAATGCCTGGATTGCAGATTCTTAAAAAATCAGGCTTTGTTGATGAGAAATGAAGTAAAATTTGGAAAACTACAAACAGTGCATCTCACTCAAACAAAAGTCATCCATGTCAGTAGGAAGTATGCTATAAAATCCCAATGAGCATAGCCTTTGAAAAAACATTCAGCTACAAATAGTTGTCGCATGGCTTTGGTTTCCAACACTTTAAAACACAGCATGTTCATTAAAAAACATCTGCTCTTATTATAACACGTTATAATAACGCAAGGAAAATATTTTGGTTTAACTATGAGCAGATACAGCGTGCTTAGAAATGTTTCTTTGAACATATAATTTCTGCAAAGGTGACTAATTATTATGACTAGTTTAATTCTTTAATCAAGGCAAGAACCATCAGCAGCAGATCTATGGCCAGGCAGCTTCAGCACCCATTTCTCTATTCTATTCTATTCTATTCTATTCTATTCTATTCTATTCTATTCTATTCTATTCTATTCCATTCCATTCCATTCCATTCCATTCCCAGACAAGGGCAAGAAAATGGATTTATTTGCCTTCCTGGGCATCACCAGAACAGTTATTCAATGAGTTCTGGCCAGCTGTACTTTTGCAAGCGTAATTTCTCTTGCACAACTTTTCCTGCATCAGTGAAAATGATAAAAAAAGAGAACAAAAACTATGCAGCACTTACAATCTAGCCTGAGTTTTCAGACATGGGATTTATCAAGCAACACTTTCAACAGTAAATATAGTTGACATTTAGTTGCTGAAGTAAAGTAAATATAGGACCCAATAGTGTCATTTTTATGGAGTAGAACTACACTTCAGAGTATATGTCAAAAGTGAAATTCATTTAACTAAACTGAAAAGAACCATCTAAAACTGACAAGGGATATGAAAATAGGTTGATACAAACATTTCAAAGATTCTTTTACACGGTGTCCCTGAGGAGGAGAAACTGTTAGACCATCAAAGAGGATTATCCTGCTACCTACAGAGACTCTTCGTGCAGGATATTACATTTATGCTGCAAAGCCTTCACTGGCCATTAGAATCATTTTGATACTCGTGCGTTGTTTCTCCTGTGATATTACACACTCCGTGCTTGCTCATTAAATCCCAATATTTGTTCATCAAGAGCGTTGTCAACCCAACAACAAATCTGGAGTTCAAATTTAGACAATGCATATGATCAAGGGGAAAAAACAACATTGAATTTTCTGTCGCCTGGTGTGAACTCATTACCGTGCATTTACATAATCTTGTTTGGGAAGCTGCTGAAATAACACTCTGCTTCTGAACCTGGTGTTTTTAGGAGAGGCTGGGAAGGGGGGGGTGGAGGTGTTGCCTACCAAGGGAAGAAAGAAATACCTGGGGAAATACAGACCTCACCCCTGTGAGAGCAGATCTTATGGAGAAGATCCTCGTGGAAGCAATATTAAGGCATATGCAAGACAAGGAGGTGTTTAATTGAAAGGGAGCTGTAGTTATAAAGTAAATCCTTCTTGATGAGACTTGCAGCAGCACTTTAACAGGCTTGTTCTGGCCTTCAAAGCCACCCCTGCAGATTTCTGCTCTCTGGGGAGGATGTAGCAGAGCAGGCCATTTTATTCCAGTATTCCATGCTTGCATGGCTAGCTATCTATATTCCTGGCCACCGTCCATGGAAAAATGGACAGGAACTCTTTTTTCCCTAGATAAAAAGAGAAACACCATTATTGTGTTCTGATGCTTTGGTATTTTTTTGTTTTCCTTACCTTGGGGCAGTAAGGTTGAGAACAGCCAAGAGAGAAAGGAAAAGTGAGGGCTGGACTGGATGATCTTTGGACTTTTTACAAGAGCATCTTGATTTTCCCACTGGAAGGATTAATAACAGTGTAATTCACACGATACATGGATAGAATTGGGAAGTTGGCATGGGGCAAAATAGAAATTAATACTCTTAAAAATTTTTGCTTCATACCCCATGCAGCAAGTGCCCACTTATCCAGCTGAATTCAGATGTTCACCCACCGAGCACCTTTTCCTCACAATAACTGCTGATTGTGCTCTTAGGCTGCAGAGCATCTTGGTCCCAGTTCATGCAAACAGGCCAATTTCCATCTCTAGAAGCCCAAAGAAATCACAACGACTTTGCCATGTATGAACTTGTAGAAGGAAAAATCGGGTGCTTGTAAACATTCACAAGCAAGCCGTGCAGTATGCTATCAGAATTCAATTATATTCAATATAATGTCTTACTGCGGGCAAACAATTAATCTTGTATTCAAAAGGATTACAATGAACCTGAAATATCTTGTTGAGGAAGCCAACTTTTCAAAAGCCTTTGTAATCAGCTCTGTAACTAAAAGGGGGAAAAAAAGAGCAAGGAAAGGAATTCACACCTGCGCTTTCTAGAAAATAGCTGAGTAAAATAACTGAATAAACAAAGCTGCACATTTCAGATCCGATCACCTACTTTAAAAACAATTTCTAAAATAAATTCCGCCGCCTTTATGAAGTTCATTACTTGATATGCATTATTATCTCATTTAATTCATAATTTGTAGCAATTTCCTCTTGCTGCACGCCAGGGGGTCAGACTGTAGCTTTCTATACAATCTGGTGTCATTTTCAGTTTTTAATTCCTCTTCCATTTCTCCTTCCTATGTTTTTTTGAAACTCTGTAGCTCTTACTCTCTCTTACTCTTGTGTATTGCTGTCAGTGGTTACATACTCAGCTCTCTCCATCATTCTTCCTCTTTACAGGAAGGGGTTTCCATGAGCTGGACAGATGGTGGTGGCTCATAAAACTCGTCCTTCAAGCTAGCAGGAAGCCAGGAGAGAGCAGGCCTGGGCCCTGTATATGCAGTTATACCCTGTACTCAGCAAGGTTCAGCATCTCTACCTCTAAATGTCAGCTGCATGGTCATCCCCCAGGCTCGCTGAATTGAGCTGTTCTACATCACCCCGTTTAATCAGACTCCACATCCTTAAGGTCTCTTCTAAAACCACCTCTTCAAAGGCAGCTTCCACTTATCATCCCAAACAGGATTTTGCATGTTTCTTCAAAACGTGAACTGATTAAATGCATTCACTGGTTCCTTTGCTTCTGCTGACCTTCTTTCCCTTCTCCCACCTTCTGCTTCCACCATATGACACAGAAAGGCCTCTCCTTCTCTAATCCTTGCACTTGCCCAGTGATATTCACCTGTGCTGGTTTCAGCTTAGCTAGAGTTAATTTCCTTTGCAGTGGCTGCTGTGGGGCTGTGTTTGGATTTGTGCTGAACACAGGGCTGATAACACAGAGATGTTTCTGTTGTTGCTGAGCAGGGCTTGCACAGAGCCAAGGCCTTCTCTGCTTTTTGTAAAGCCACGCTGGGGAGGGAGCTGGGGGTGCCTGGGAGGGTGGGAGGGGACACAGCCAGGACAGGTGACCCCCACCGACCAAAGGGACATTCCAGACCGTGTGATGTCATAGAAAGTGAGGGGAGAAGGAGGAAAACGGGGACATTTGGAGTGATGGTGTTCATCTTCCCAAGTCACCATTACCTGTGATGGGGCCCTGCTCTCCTGGAGAAGGCTGAACTCCTCCTGCCCTTGGGAAGCAGGGAATTAATTCCTTGTTTTGCTTTGCTTGTGTGTGTGGCTCCTGCTTTCCCCATTAAACTGTCCTTATCCCAGCCCGTGAGTTTTGTAGATTTTACCCTCTCAGTTCTCTCCCCAGTCCCAATGGTTGGGGAGTGAGTGAGAGGCTTTGTGGGGCTGGGCTGCTGCCTGGGGTTAAACCACAGCAGAGGCCTGCTTATATGGGATTCTCTTCCACCCACCCTCAGGCTCTCTGTTTTTAGGAATAAAGGCTCTGTTCTGCCTGTACAGCACATAACAAAATGCCTGGCCCATGATTAGATGTCATTACAGCTATGAAAATAATATCTCAAAACTATTAGCCTTGCTTAGAAGAGAAAGTGCTGTTTTCTCTGAGACAAAGTAGATCTGGATTTGATTACTGTCTAAATATCCTGCAGAAATATTACAGAAAGCCAAGACAAACCAGGGCATTTCATTCCACGAATTTCTTGGAAATGTTTAACATAAGCTTTTGCAATTAGAAGTGCCACAGAATGCAACAATTAGTATTAACTTCTCATTTTCTTTTAAATTAAGACATCATGTAAAGAAATGTTTTTCTGCAATTTTTAAAGACTTTGTTCCTTTTAAATTCTTGGTAAAAGACTCTCTCATGTTTAGTTAGGCCAAAACCTGACCTATCTTTGTACCAATTTGTGAGCAGCATGCCTGGAAAATGATCATGTAAAAAAAAAAAACGGGCCACAAATAAATGCCTTAAAATCTACCTTAAAAATATTCTATTTATAAAAGCAAGCAAATGCACTTGACACAAAAAACAGCGGGATTACCAGCTGAGCTCTAATGACCTGGACCATTTAAAGACATCAATAAGCTCAAGGTTACTTTAAGTAGCTCATCTTTTATGAGAACAGAACTACCACACAGCGAGGCAGCCAAACTTTTTTGTCTTCCAGACTCACCCTAAGTCACCTCAGGTTCTGTCTTCTCTGGCTCTCACTGCTATCCAAATATTCCTCTCATTATTATAAATTTGTTTGCAAAACATCCAAGAAACACAGGTGGAGCTGAAAAAGTTTTGCAATTCATCCATTAAAAAGCTTTTTTTTTTTCCCCTTGAAAATCTTGATTTACAATATTCCAAAATAGACAATTATTGTTTCAAAATAGCCAGCTATACTCATCTAAAATTCCAGCCACAGCCCAGGAAGTGAGAATTGATACGTGGCATGAAAACTCACACTTATTATGTTGCATGGTTTATAAATAACTGAACCATTTCAGAGTGCTTAACCCTGTAACACACTAAGCTTTCTCTAATTCCAGCACAATATTTTATGCTCATCAATAATCAGATTTTTTTGGTTGTTGCCTAAAAAGTCGAAGGTGGTGCACAAGGACTCAAACTAAAAGCTGAAAGTTAAGAAAGGATCATCATGTTTTACGTGTTCTATCCATGATTGTCGTTGGAAAGGATGTCTGACACAGGTTTGTTTCATATTTGCACACTGAGCTGTTTCCTCCTTTCCTCCACTCTTTGTGCTGAGAATACCTGGACCAAAGGGATCATTATGGGATTGCAGGTCTATTTTAATATAAGCCCCTCGTTCCACCCATCCCCACCTCCTTCCCAGGGTATAAAAATGGTTGTGAAAATCAAACCTGTGCCACAGAACACCCTTCCTTTTTGAACACAGACATTTGCTAACCTGTTAATTACACCAAACTTCCTTTCCAACACCTATGTCTTTCACCAGTTACTTATAAAACCCAAAATAACCCCAGTCCAACACTTATTTAGCACCTCAGAACTGCACACCTCCTTCTTCTTCAGGCAGTGCCTTAGGAAGCTCACTGCAGACTATGGAAAGAAGCATTTCATTTCTGAGAAGAAAACCATCACCAGGGCTCTTGCTGAGCACCTGGCCTTGTCCTGCCCCCCCAGAAGCCACCAGGTGATGGACATGTCAAAGATCACTCACTGTTATTGCTGCTCTGTGTCCTGGATGTTTGTGTCTCTGCACAACAACAAATAACTGCTGTGAAGCTTCGCCCTCCCCTCTCTGGCACTCAAAACGACCATATGAATGCAATTCCTTTCAATGATTGGCTCTGTTCTCTCACACTTGCAATGCATTATTCAGTAAATTAACTTTGCCTCTCCTCCCTGTCAGAAGAACGCCATGAATGGCCTTTCCCAGCACAGAATATCTAACTGATTCTTTTCCTTTGACCAATGTATTACCATGAGGTGCTCTTGTACAGTCTATTAATTAACAAATAGTCCTAGGAGTGAAAAATATTCAAATATTTAGAAATAGGAAACTACGTGCCCATAACGAGGTATATGGAGAGAGGTTCTGCACTTTGTGCAACTGAGAAGAAAAGGTGCTCTAAGATAAGTGGCCTCAAAATACAAAGACATAGAAAATATAAAGCCAAAACCTAGCAGGCTCCCCAGCTTTTAATTTCTTTGATATTTTATACCAGAGCTTAACTTCTGACGGTCTTTTCTTTCACTTTCATTTTCCTGCTCTCAAAAAAAATAATTTAGCAATCTTTTTTCCACCGAGTTTTACATTATTTGAGAAAGTATATGTAAATATATGGGAAATGAAAATAGCAGGCTGATGGGAATACTTTGGTAAAATTGTACATGAATAAAAGATGTGAAATCATACTGTTATAAGTGTCTTCATCCATTAAGTTTTAGTATCAAGGAAATTTCCAGCCGCACAAAACTGATCTCTTCATCTTTCTTTCCCTACAGAAGTCACAGTTCACATTTGGGATATTATATGTGCTTCATAATTGAAAGAAAATGCTATCAACTCTCAAAATTTTCCTCCAAATTAGTAAGTCAAAGGAATTTAACTCCTCTGGCATCAAAATATTTTGTTCATGTATGAACAATGGAAACTATTAATATGTACATTTCCAGAGTTATATTGGAGCCTCTGTACATCATGGAAAAGCATGCTATAATTATAAACTTTTCTTTCTTTATCCAATCATGTCATTACTATATGGCTAAATATATTACATTCATAATTAGGATTAGATGACTCGGTACCTTACAACATACATTATACACATTGTTTCATATATAATTTACTGTATAATCACGCACATGGTGACTTATTTCAATTTAAACTCTTAATTTGAACTCATTGTAGTGTACAATTTGATCACCAGAGTAGTCTGAGAGATGGGGAAAATGGAAAATTCAAATGTGAAAAAGAGATTGGAAAACTCCTCTAACGTCATCAAGTCCAATCATTAACCCAGCACTTCCAAATCCCACTAAACCACGTCCCTAAGTGTCACACCCACATGTGTGATAAATCCCTCCAGGGAAGGTCACTCCACCACTTCTCTGGGCAAGCCATTCCAATGCCTGACCATTTTTTCAGTGGGGAAATTTTCCCTAACATTCAATTTTAGCCTTGTCTGGCACAGTTTGATTTCCTGCTGCCCTGTTTCTTGTTACCCAGGAGAGGTGACCAGGCTTCACCTTGCTACGACCTCCCTTCATGTATTTGTAGAGGGCAATCCTTCCCTCCCTCTGCTTTCCCCTCCCTTTAAAACAGAGTAAATCAGGGAACTTGCTCCGAAAACTACTTGATTCCATTTGCAAAACTGAACTCTGGGATGGTTCGGGCTTTGGTTCACTTTAATTAACAACCACAGAACCCCAATGTAGCACAGCTTCAAGTTGAGACACCCCCTCACAAAGAAAACCAAATCCCATTCTGAACTGGTACTCAAAAACACAAAGATAGCCAAGTCTTAGTCAATGGTGAATTTCAGAACCTAAAAGTATATTAAAAAAAAGATATTTACAAAAGACCGGCAAGACTTCAGTAACGGAGGTGAAGCTACAATCAAGTGGACATATTTCCAAAAAGCAGGGCCAAAGATGAACAGTTATAGGCATTTTATTCACTCTCAGCTGTTTTCCACTCTTCTGACACACAGCTAGCACGTCCAGGTTTTATTCAGGAGCCGTTCATGTGTTTTAGCAATGAGGGTGGACTGTGAGATGGCTGGGGAATGCCTCCAGAAAAAGAGCACAGTATTATGGTTTATAACCTCTTTTACATGCACTGGCATGAGCTATCCCAAGCATTACGGGACAGAAAATAACAGATAAATTGCAGGAAGACATTTCATTGATCTGTCGGAGAAAAACAAGAGAGTTTAGAAATTGTTACCAAGTTGCATAGCAAGTGGTTTCTTCCCACACATTTTACTAATCAGAGAGAGAGAAAGAAGGTGGCGAAACTGAAAAGTCTGTTTATGTCCATGTGATAGACTGGGGGAGCTGGGAGAGGGGGCTTGTTTTTATTGTAGAGGTGAGAAAATACAAAATTCTTGCATTTGTTGCTGCCGGGTTCCAGGGGAGTTTTGAGCTAAGAGCAAGGTCTATGTGTTTACTGTGTAATATGGAATTATCAACCACGTACAAACTCATTGTATAAAATTTAAAATACTAACATTTTCTTCAAAAAGACTGTCTCCTAGCTGGAATCCAAATTCAGTTTTACCAATTCAGGTCCTTCTTCATAACAACAACAAAGCCATCACAGGTTACATAAAATTTTCCTGCAGAACTGAGGACGGGAAATGCAGAAGAAGAATTTAGATCACATGGCAATCAAAACACACAACCTACTCCCCCAAATGTCTGCATATCATGATCCCAAGCCCTGCTATTCTGTTTCAGAAAGCTAAAAATTATTGCCTACATGAACATTTATGATCTTTTAAATTACCTGATCTGCTAAGAAAATAAGATACTGTCTGCTGCTATTCTGAAATTTCTCACTGGATTGTTGTAAGGAATATTTCAGAGGATTGTCTAAGAGTTCATCACCTGAGAGTTTCTATTAATGACACAGGCAGCAAAGGAACTTTAGTTTTCTAGTCAATTATGTTACAGACTACTGCCTAAGTTAATTATATTAAAGAGTGTATAGTTATGACCCAAACATAAAACTTTAATGAAACATAAGTTATAACCAACTGGAAACCAGAGTGTCATAAAATATTCCCAACAATAAGGAATATGGACAAAAGAGCCCTTTTTTTTGTTTTCCAATTTACCACTTTCAAACTCCATGGAAGACCTATAAGCCTCTTGCTGCTTTTCCAAGATTAATGTTAGTTTAGGGAAGATCAATGATTCCTTAGCCACCAGCTAAGGGAAAAAACTTTTCATTTTTATATCCCACTTGTCAGTTTGTCACAGGTAAGAGTGAGTATGAATTTGGGTCCAATAGGCTCATAAATTAAACGAGTAGTGACAAGAGCAATATACTGGGAACTGCTAAAAATGGTTTATTTTGATGCCTGTTTCTTCCCTCATTCCAATCTCCAAAACACCTCCATCGGATCTATAAATTTCCAAAAGAAGATGTGCAAGACCTCCTACAAGATGATGTGTCTCAGTTGTCATGCTTTGACACAAATTAACCTGGTACACAGCTCCCCCATTTTTTATTTATTTTGGCAGATTTTAGCGTTCATTTGCCTTTGAAGGGTGTGATATACTGAATTTACCTGGCTGTTCCACACATAAGGAAGGAGCAACTTCTTCATTTATTACAAAGCAATAATACGAGCAACCTATAGATTTGCTTTTAATTAATAGTTCACAATACATACATTGGAAGTGTTTTGTGGTTTTTAAATATTGAAAGTGTGATGTTGTCAGATGGCAGACAACAATTCCTAACAGCCACGCAGAAATGAAAAAAACTCATAAAGACAATTGTGTGGGGAAAAAAAAAGATATGAAATACACAAGAAAATAAATAAAGAAAAATATTTCCAAAAGGAATATATGTGGATAAAGCCTAGCGACAGAGAGCTCATTGATGATAGTTGAACAAAACATTTTTCTGTCACCTGAGGTGGAGGTTAGGAAGCAGCTATGGGAAGTGAGAGAATAAGACAACAAATGTGAGACAGGTCCTGATATCAGTTGTATGAGTAATTACTGCCTCAAAAATGTCTATGTGTTTTCCATGCTGCATTTCCAGCAAAAAAAAAAAAAGGCTTTGATGTAAAATAATACTTTTAAATAAATAAAACTTTTGCAGTAAGAATTTTTTCCCACAAAAGCATCAGAATAAAATCAGAAATTTGCTTCATAAAATTGAATTTTTGACAGTGGTTCCTTCAAAAAATTAAAGCTAGATCTCACTTCCAGAGAATCTGTTGGAAATAATAACTGAAGGCTTTCCAACATTAGCAAATCTGTATTTCTAAATTTTGGGTGCCTACGTTACTCAACTGTAATTCTGCAGAACTTTTTGCTACAATTTAATTATTTATTACCCAATTTATATATATAGGATGGGATGTAGCTTGCTAAAATGTTGCAGTGCTAAACCACTGTACAGTTTTATTACAATTTGGTAAACAAACAAAACCAAACAAAAAACCACAAATGAATTAGTTCCTCTAATGCAACACAAAGAACAAATACAGAAGATTTCATTCGATTATTCATAACAGCCAAACACCAAACAGTGAAAAAAAAGGGCCACTGCATTAATCTCTGAACGTAAGTCCTTTAAAGACCACTGATTAATAAAAACTCTAACTGTGCGTTCTTGAAATCTACAGCAATCATTACAAACACAGACTGGAGACAAGGCTGGAAAACAGCGGTAATTTCCTTCTAGTTGCTATTCTAATCCACTTCCAACTGCTGAAAAACGTTAGAAAGCCACTAGAAATCAATGTCTAAAACACATAGATGTCAAAGGATTCCACAGTTGGACAGCAGTCCAAACAAAACATATAAGCCAACTTCTGAAAAACCCAAGACTGGAAAAGTATGGATTCTGTTTCCCACGTACGATTGTACAGGCACCAAGGATTACCTGCAGTTTTTATAATTCCTCTGTTTTGGTTCCAGGTCTTGCTGGAAGTCATCAAGTGTCCATTGTTCCACACAAAATGAAGAAATGGGATACTAGATCTTGAGCACATACAAACCTTCTGACAAATGGGAGCTGCTGAATCCAATTGGATGCTGAGTTCAAGGATTTCAAACCACGAAATTTTTCTCCTTTCCAAACACTCATCTCTCTCCTAGTTTGAGTAGCACTGCCTTAGATGTCAAGTTGCTCCCCTTGAACTTTACCCCAAGTGCAAAAGAAAATTAATGACAAAAGTGAGCTCTAAAACTTCTCTAAGCCTTAAGGCCTCCTCAATAAATTGCTTAATAAGGAAGAAGCCATTTCTTCTCTTGCTACATATTTCTTACGCAAAAAGAAAGATGAAAATAAACTGAAAATAAACTGAAAATAAGTGAAAAAAAGTCACATGAAAATAACATTGAATGAAGGAGAACAGGAGGATTCAGAACGCTTCTGAAATCCTGTTGAAAAGTCAACACCTGCTCCACAGGCAGGGATTTATTCCCCTTGAGAGACTGCATTTAACCTTCTAGCCTTTTCAGTCATGTACAAAGGAAAATTGCCCAGTAGTTCTTTCCCCACAAAAAAAGGATCCTTAGCATCTCTCTATCTTTTTATCTTGGAATAAAAGTCATTTAGAGATTTTTATTTGACGCATAACCCGTGTATGTTATTTATTCAACCATATTATTTATTTATTTATTTACTAGGAAACCTTGAATAAATTAATTCTAAAACAGACACCTGCACTTTCTTCAAAAGGCTGTGCTCACTGTTGGTTTTTCCATGAAACGTCTCAGCCAAAAACATTTTCACAAAAGAGTCCAGTGCTTTTCAGCTGAAAATGGGAATTCTGAGCCACCGGAATATAAAATATATTTCTATGGAATAACTGCAACGGATTCTGTCACGTGCTTCTGGGTGACAACTGTGGATACCTGAGCATTGCAACATAATTGAGAAACGGGAACCATCCATTCAAAGCGGGATAAATGGATGTAGGATGTTCCAACACTCCTAGAAATCGAAAGCCAGATCCAGCTCTGGCTTCAGTGGGCTCTGGGACAGGCGTGGGGGTGTGGCACTCCTGACATTTCAGGGGATGCTTAGAGCGTGCTTCCCCAAGGGAAAGAATCAAGGAGCAAGAATCTGAAGGACTGAACAAGAGAAGGCCACATCCAAATTTCCAAGAGACCAGCAATTGACTGCAACTCTCCAGACCATTCCTGAAGGGCAGAACCTCCTCAGGACCCTCACTTCACTGCACTCCTTTATTTATCAAAGGTGAGCTTCTAGGCTTCTCTTGATAAGACAGATTCAAGCCAAGGAATAAACTCAGAGTTGTTTGCTTGCAACCACACGACCTCCTCCTCTCTTTTGCCTCTGGCCTTGTCCTCGCGCCGCGCGTTCCTCCTGCAGGCCGAAATACGAGCACCGTACAAAGCATTCCAACGTTTCTCATCTGAAAACGGGAATCCTGAGCTACCTCAGGATAAAATATATTCCGCTGGAATAACTGCAGTGCATTAGGCTATCCGTTTCTGATTGTTCTTCATGGTTTTTTCTCTGTCCTTTAAAACCACCAGCTCTCCCTGCATATTTCTTCCGTGAGGGGAGGATGTCGCCGAGTATTTCATTTCTTTCATGCATATATGGCTAGTACTTTATATTCCTGGCCATTTTCCATGCACAGAAGCCTTTTTCCCCCCTAAATAAAGGAGAAAAACATCACTGCTGTGTTCTGATGCTCTGACTTATTTGTTTGTTCTTCTTACCTTGCGGCAGTAATGGTGAGAACAGCCAAGAAATAAAGGAGCAGTGGGGGCTGGGCTGGATGATCTTTAGAGGTCCTTTTCAACCCAAAATATTCTATGATATTGAGACTCCTCCCTCAGAGCCACCAATCACCCAATTGCTGTTCGGACAACCTCTCCAGAGAGGTTTGCTCCCTTTTAAATTCTCACTTTCCTTTTCTGCAGAGCTTTTTTAAGTTGGAAAATCTTGCCTAACAGCTCTTTTCATTTTTATTCAGAATGGCAAATGAAAGCATCTGGGACGTTCTTGACAGGAGCGACATGTTTCATGGAATTTTAAATGGCATTGCCCCTCAAGATTTCTTTAAATTGCTTGTGTATTTTATACCATGTACAGAATAACGTATATAAAATCCACAATTATTCTAACCAAATATTTATCCTTGACAGATTGCATTGCATAGCTCAGCTACAGGAAATAGGAAAAAGGTGTCAAAAGGCATCAAAACCACTCAAAAGCAGGTCTTTAATCACTGCACCAAAAGGTTCCAGAAGAAAGCGTGGAAGTACGAAGTGAAAGCTCTAAGTAAAGCTTGGTACAAAAGAAAATTGTCATTTAATCACAGGAATTTATTGACAGAAATTGAAAAAGTTAGTGCTACAACAATCACATCATTTACTTTTCAAAAGCTCAATGTGGAATCATCAAATATGAAGTATTTTTCTTCCAAGCAACAAATTGACACAGCTGGACACCCAGAGCAAAATGCTGCTAGATATAATACGGAGACACTCAGGATGAGACGGAAAGATAAATAGTTTTTCTGCCTTACACAAACATCTGAGATGTTCCAGTAAATCCAAGTTGAGACTTTTAAAAGCTGTTAAGCCTGTGGCCACTTATATTCTCAAAACCAAGATAATTTTGTTTAGAGCTCTCAGGAAACTGATGTTTAAGGACTTAAATTCGTGTTTAGAATAGGAAGAGGCCAGCTTTTGAACTGGAATATCCAACTTTCATGGAATATTAGCATTAACTTCCATCCTACCGTAAGTTTTGTGGGATAAGGGAACGTGGCATGACATCTTCTCTTGTTTTGCTCTGAAATTCGGCCTTAAAAAAATGAGTGGCTGCAGTTTTTCCAAGATTTGCTTGTTTGTTTGAAACGAAACAAAGTCTTCTGCTCAAAACAGAAAATTTCTCTTCAGCTCCAGAGTTCATGATGTGACAGTGAGAAAAAAAATTTCCAAACTAGAGCCTAATACAAATGCACCAGTCTGTTCCTTGGTGTTTGCTTAGGGATAATACCCGTTACTGCTGCTGGACATTACACAAGCATGTGAAAAGGCTTATTTAGAAATCAGGAGGCAGAAATGTATCATCCTGGACACCAGCAAGTTAACTAATTTAAAATACAAACCTTAGTCCCGAGACAGATTCCTACCAGCTTCCCGCAAGAAATGGAGTTATTTAGTGACCTATGGAAGTGGAATGCCTCCAAATCAGACTCACCACTAGGCAGCCCACAAAGCCAGTGCCTAGAATACAGCAGTCAGTTTGGAATGCCTACAAAACTTCCAGCAAATCTGCTCCAGATCTTCTGGCACCGTTAGCCCCCTGCTGTACCCACACGGCTGGATTTTCCACTACCCCCAGCCACAGCTCTAAAGAGAAGCTTGAATCACCACGTCACCCATTCTACCACTAAGCTCTTCTCTGGTTAGAAATGATTCAGGAAGATAATCTGTATGATGTGGATTCAGAGCTCTATATCAGAGAAAAGAGGCAAGGAGTACAGCGACGCATCTTAGGTTTCCACTGAACGGTTAAACATTAAACAGAAAAATCTTTTTATCCTGTTTTAGCCACGTAACACTTCCCTTGTTTCAAAAAATCCATGCACAAGGACAACCTCAATGCTGTCCAAGCATATGTGGGTTTTTCAAACACAAACTTTGTGTTCTTTAACACCACAAAAGCCTTGCGAACAACACTTTCCTTTTTTTCCTGTTTTCTTTTTTAAGATATTTTCAAAATGCTTTTCATCGCTATCTCCCCAAAAGCATCAGGGTGCTTCATTTACAGGAAAAACTGACTTTATCTTACAATATCTTGAATCTCTTCTTTATGTGCAATGGCCATTGAATGAGGCCACGAGATGCAAACTACAGTATATATTATACAATATATATCCTGGAAAATGAGAACTGAACACGTAACTTAAAGCCCAGGTAAGCAGAATTTTCAGAACTCAGGACAGTCACCCATCTGAGATGAAAAACTGGCAGCTCTTGAGAGCTGTGGAATTCAGGAGACATTTGCCACGGTGAGCAATTACTTTATTTGCCCAGATAGGTCTACAAAATACAAAATAAATTCCCATGAGGCTGCATAAATTGCTAATGTTCCAAGCAGTTCTGCTTTCATTACCAGCTCACTAGGGAGATATTATTCCTCTTTGGACAGAAACTAACCTAAAATCATGCATATCAAACATCAAAAGAAGAAAGCAGATGCAAAACTCATAACTGATTTCACATATGACATCCTCTAATCACTGCCATATTAAAGCACTGATTTGATGATAAATCAATTGTGTCCAAACTTTGAGAAA
Source organism: Melanocharis versteri (assembly GCA_013397845.1). Lineage (NCBI taxonomy): Eukaryota > Metazoa > Chordata > Aves > Passeriformes > Melanocharitidae > Melanocharis > Melanocharis versteri. The sequence continues at coordinate 525,601 of VZTG01006519.1, forward strand.
ATGATTTTAAATAGCCAAAGATCCCTCTGGCTTGGCACCACAAAGCTCCAGTGAGCGGCTTTAAAAGATCCAGGTAACACTGAAGAACATGGAAAGTTTACACAACATTCCTTCCTCAAAATACACCCTCCGCCCCCAAAAATAAGGAGGATTGGAAAAGTATCTTTGGATAGGATTAACCTTCCTGATTATTATGCTTTAACATATGAATTGAAAACTAAAGACACCTACTGGGTATGTTTATGAAATTAAAAATAGACCAGGTTGCTCAGGGCTCCATCCAACCCGGCCCTGAATTCCTTCACCTACATGTGCATATTGGCAAAGGAACAAGCAAACAGAAAGCAAAAAATGAAGCTAAAATAATCAGCCATGTGAATAATAAACAGGGAAGCACTGTAGTACCAGAACAGGTGGACAGAGAAATTAAGTGCAGCTTAGTCTTTGTAATGGAATTTAAAGTGCATTAACTTTCCTAGGTTCCATTTTTAAGAATGCCTATTAATAATGCATCGTTTAATTTAACAATGCCTTTTAGTAAGAAAAGAAAGGTTAGTGATTACAGATTTAGTGCTCCTAGATTGTCATTGTAAGGAAAATGCTGAAACACCACGTACAGCAAAGTGCTGCAGCTATTAATATAATCTCTGAAGAGTTACAGATTCTGTCTTTTAAGCAAAAATATCGGTGGCATTTGGAACTGTTTGTTTAAAACTCCAGACTGACAGAATGGGGACAGAAAAACATACGGCAAAAGAGAATAGATGCAGAGAAGTTATACACAACTACTTTCTATATTGATTTTTAAAATATATTCCTTGATGGACATACTTTTCTCTGTTTTCACAAATTAGTTTTCTGCAAAGTGCCTGCTGTGATACGAAGGATGATAATTGGACTTATTTTTAACGTAAAAAAAACGCACTTAAATGTCTCCTCATAGTGTGATGGTCTCTTTTCTGGTAAAATTGTAGAGCTATCTGTCAGTTGTCAAAAGTATTTTAAAGTCTTGAAAAGTTACAGTCATGAACCTAAGGTAGTCTAAGGAAGTTTTACATTCCCAAATTTCATTCAGTGTGCCACAAACTGAGAACGTCCTACTTGGAAACCAGTGGAAAAAAGACGGTCAAATAAATAAATGTCTGTTCTTGCACAGGGAAATGGCTCAACACCTGTTATTTACTAAGGTTACCACTGTTCACCTTCCTCAGATAGTCCCTGAAATATGAAGTATGCAACGCCACAGAGATGGACTGTGTTATCACAACACTCCCTTTCTCCCTACATCCAAAAGCAGCTCGTGGAGGTGTGAGGTTGGTGTAACCTGCGAATTGGACTGTCTCAAGCTATGAGCATTCACAAAGCAGCAGAAATGGAAAGCCAAATTTCTCATAAACCCAATTATTTGATATTTGCTGTTTTCTCTCAGCTTGCGTGCCTCTGCTGAAAGCAATTTTTCCACTCAGAACCAACAAGCATATTGCAATTTCTATTTAACCATCAGGAAGAATAACTCACGAAATTTAAAGTCTTAAAGACAGAACTGAACTCAGTGTCTGCCTTATTGCCAGCAAACCTCAATCAAATGTAGATTTTAATGTAAACCTGCAGCTTGAGGCCACGTTTCTTTTCTCCTGATGATCTTCCTTATGATTACAGTGGACAATCACATCCTGCACTGGCATTGACACTACAACTTATAGCGCCTGCAATCATTTAGGAAAGGTTGAAGATGCATTTTGCATTCATTTTTAGCATTCTTATTTTTCTCTCTGGAGAGTTTTCTTTTTTTGTCTAAGAGCAATATCTCAAAACGAAGCTCAAAAAATCCCTTACCACAGGATAGCTCTTTGAGGGTTGTCAGGGAAGCGGAGAGAATAAGAAGTTGAGAAAAAGAGAATGCAGCTAAGTGCTGTAACACCATCTGACTCAAGTAAACACAAGTAAAACACCAATTGCACTTGTTTTAAAGACCTAAGGAAGAAGGGATTTACAGAAAAATGGTACAGAGCCACTCAAAATAAATTTAAAAAAAATCTTGGTTTACAAATGGAAGGGACAAGCACAGACTCCAAGCCGCAAGACCAGTAAAAAGATTCAAAGAATTATCACTACTCTTGCCTTTGGAGACATCCATTATGGTTTTAAGAAATCCTAGTTGATAACAAAAAAATAAGAACATCTCCAGCTGTCAAGTACCCTCTTTAATAGAGATCCTAGATTAAGGAGAAGCTGGAATGCAACAGAAATATCTATCATACAGCAATTGCTACCACCTAGGCATATCTCACTCCATTTTTTTTGGCTGCTGCAGATACTTGACAGCAAATGCATCTTGATCCCTGCTACTCAGTGTGTTGTACAAAGTAATATCTCCCAGATTAATTGGCTTAATTTCCTTGTTTACTGCAACCTTCATCTGTAAAATGGGGCATCCGGATGAAATGTAATGGACTGTGAGATGTAAAAAGTCACGTTGGATAAACCTAATGGTTCTTTCTGCTTCTGAACTAGAAAAAGAGGCATTGTCTAATCAGCATTGTTTACAGGGTTTATATAATAATAGTTTGACAACACAGACATATTTCAGACTGCTAGAAATGTACAGGTGTTCAAGGTAAGATATAAGCTAACAATAAATACTACAAGTTCAGAAGCCCAAATGAATACTACACCCTTTCAAACAGGCAGCACGGATGCTGGCGGAATTGTCATCACCTGAAAGCAGGAAAATTTGTGTATAGCTCATCAACCACTCTCTTCTTTCCCTTTTTAATTGTCTCACCAGCACTTACAAAAAACCTCTCTTTGGCATCTTTTTTTATTTTAGTAATCTCATCAATTTTCTTCCTGATTTCCTTTGACAAGTCCTTAGCAGCCGCTGGGGTAGATATCCAACAGAATGTCATTTTTCCCTTCCGTCCTCACATCACCCCACCTGCTGAATGTCTCTTGGGCACAGAATTTGTTTCTGCACATCCATAAAAGTGAGATAGACTCGTTAAGGATCTGCAATGATGTAAATAAGGTATTCAGCCTATGCCTCAATAATTTATTTAAAACGACAGCAACGTTTCTTTTATCCCAGTGGACTTTATGAATATACATATTCTTTAAACATCTACTTTAATTTTCTTATGCTCAATCATCATGTCTGAAACAAGGATGTAATTATGAAAAGTTAGCATTTGGATTTGCAAAAAAAACCAAGCAAAAACTACTAACTGAAGAAAAAGTACCTTAATTAAGTGCTACTTTTTTGAAGTAACAGACAGTACAACTGTTTTTCCGGAATTTCTGTGAGACCGTTTAAAAATTCATCAAAGCACTTCCACACAAAGTTGGGCTTTGAATTATATAATCAAACTCGGTGTTAGTACAGATCTCCCTGCCCATTTTAAGCCTGATTGCCTAAGGAAGCACAGAAAACATGACCACCCTCTATGCCAGTCTCCTTCCTCCAGCCCTTGCACTTCCAAAACTGTTGACCAGTTTCCTTCAAAGACAGAAAAGTATTTAAAAGGTTCAAAAATAACAGTATTTTCTCAAGTTTGAAAAAATGTTTTCTAGGTATAGAACAGAGATTAATGCTGTAGACTGCATCACACTGAGATGCAAGTACCTTTTTGCTCTTGCTGTACCTGAAGTTTGTAGAGTGAGTCTATCTTTGCCTCTGCTGCCTTCCTATTTGTTTGGTTAGATATTTAACTGAAACCTTAAACACGTACAGAAAAAAGCAACCCGCTTGATGCACGGCAAAAATAACCCTTCATGGAAAAGGTGCCGAAAACAAACAAAATACTGAAGGACAAAAAATCCCAGTCCTGTTTCCACAAATCAATAGAGTGAAAAACTCTTAGTACTGTAGATGAGCTCTCATAAACCATGCAGGTCAGCAGCCACATATTAGATTTTCTGTGCAGGAATATACTGAAGCAAACACTTGAAGGCAAGTGCAGCTGCCTTGGTTGTTTGATAAACAAGTTTCTTTAGCAGGACGGGGGAAAGGTGTATTTAAAATTGCAACTGACAGTTCCTTTACTTTGAAGGTGCTCTCAAAATCTGAACACCATCTACCCAGTTTTTACTGAGGAGAAAGACTACTAAATAATCTTTTAGAACTCTTCATCTGTTGCGTTTTTCTACAGGTCTGCTGAAAACAAGAGGAAAAACCTGTGGTTCAAATTGAAAGCTACCACAGAGAGGACTCTCCACTGTAATAGAGTGGAAGAACTGAAGAGGTTCAGACTCTTACACTGTCCAACATTTAGCACAGCTGTAATGCTTAATAGCCTGATGCAATTAATTACATCCACATTTTCAGAATTAGACTCCTGACTGTGTTCAGAGGTGCTTGGGTTTCACCTTTAATATTCGCTCCCGGCAAATTTTAAAAACAATTATTTAACCTGCAAAAACTTACAAATTAGCTTTTGCCACAAAACTGCGTCAGTTGGATTTCTATACAATTCATGTTCAACTGCAGTTGGATTCCCACAGGAGCTACCTGAAATGATTTACCAGGTGATGGTTTGCATTGGAGCTGGCAGCTGCCTTCAGCAGCACACAGCTGAAGCAATGAAGATGAAAAGCAAATGAAAGAGAGGTACACAGGAAGAACTCCTCTGGTTCTGATTCCCTTCCTTGAATTCCATTGTTTAAGGGACCAAATCTTACGGGGGAAAAAAAAAAAGAAAAGAAAAAGGAAAAAAAAGCAGAAAACCCCAAACAACCACCAACAAGTTAATAAAAGCTGTCTACCTTTACCAACTTCTAATTCAATTTGTTACACGACTGTGTCCATTGACACCCAGCAGCCTGCACAGCCTGGGGCTCGTGGCCAGGGTGACACTGCTACGTGACAGAGCTTTTTTAACCAACCAGAGATTTCCACAGCATGCTGGTTCAGGAGGGAGGCACTGCCAACCAGTTCAGAAAAGCTTCTCCAGACACAGCGCTACTGACAAGAACACGGGGAAATTTTTTCACCCTCAGGAACTTGCCTGTGACTGGCAGCTGATGAAAGACTTAGTGAGAATTACTGAAGCAACATGTACTCCATGTGGCAATCTGTCCCTTCGTGTTGTACTGAAATAAAACAAGCACTCGGTGCGTTTTCACAGAACTTATTATATTTTATCTTCTTTTTTTCCTGTTAAGCTTAGATTCTTTAGCAACAGGCTTATGCAACTTCTCTGACAACAATCTTTGTTAAGTTTAAGAGTAATACACTTCCACGTCCAAGGTCTTGAAGTGAAAATAAATTGATGCAGCACTTTTTGTCACCTCCTCCTGAAAAGTCTCTGCTTTGACTTGGCAGAACAGCCCCAGCAAACTGTGGTTGCTGATGTACAAAATGAGAACGTTTGTTCCACGAACAAAGGGGAAAACAGAGACCTGCAAGCTCCCTGCTCTGCTGAGCTATTCTCTAGGTACTACAAAGGAAAAAAAAAGCAACAGGACTTTTCAACAGCGTCTCAAATTAATAGTTTTCGTCTGAAACAATGTCATCAATTTCTGTCAGACTGAGTCATTTAGAGCTTCCACAGCCCGCCTCAGGGTACTCCCGTTCTGAAGGCCTTACCCAGGAAAACCAGGATTCTGCTTCAATAAGGACTTTATCATTCACCCCGAAGCACTGGGTCCCACTGCTGCAGCCCCTGCATGTGGTTATCCCACGAAAAATACATTTTGCTCTACGAGGCTGTCTTGCTGCCTCCCGTGAGTGAAGCTGCAGGTCTGCGCCGTTTGGGTTTTGCCTTGCCCTCCTTCAAAAGATTTCAATCAGAACGTGAATATTGCCTTCTGATACGAACATGGAAAAACGCCTCGAGCTATCTGAATTAAACTTGGCACAAAACAGTGCTCTGAAAGTATTATTTAACTACTTTTAGCCTACAGCAAGGGCTTTACAGCCAAGCTATAAACTCGCTAATAATAAGATGCCTAATAAAAGTGCTGACAGACCATTCAGAGGTTCAGCAGCGCTCATTAAAATGCACTGGAATAGAACATTCTCAGGATGACGGATTTTCAGCGCCCAGGAACACCCGATACCTTGACAAACACACGCATTTTTCAGCATGTGCACCACAGGCTCACTCCTTCTCTCTGGACAGCTTGGAATTACATTACTTGCTGAAAAATAATGACTTTGGCACTGTATATTAATGACCTGTTTAACAACTAACATGTAATCATGTCCTACCTCTCTGGAAGTACCCGCAACTTTAACCAATATTTCCATAAAAATTAACTTCAAAGGAATATTTTTACTGAAGGCTTTCGTAATGGATTGCTTTGCTTCAGGGCATTATTTTTTCTGGGTGTCATAACTCTTCTATTTTTTTTCACAAATCTGTTTAATTTTGAAAATAGGTCCACATGCTACAGGATTTCCCTTTAATCATACAAGCTATTCCTCTGGAACATCAGGAAAGGAAATAAATATTGTTTTCTTTTCTAAAAGTCACACGTTCCAGCATTTAGGATACATGAAAGTACTTTGGTACTTGCTCCCAGGAATAGCAAAATAACATCCAGACTTGGATTAGTAGTCTGCTAACACAGGGGCTGGGAGGATTTTAATTCCTAGGGAGGGGATTCCCAAAAAGCAGCAAACAGAAACCTCACTGATGTTTGTGAGATGTTTGAAATTAATATGAAATTACAAAGTCGTAGCAGAATTTATGCTTTTGTTTATCATCACCTCGTCCCTAGAGCAGAGATAACTTCAAGGATAAGTAAAGGACAACTTCAAGGATAAGTAAAGGACAACTTGAAGGGTAAGTCAAGGACAACTTCAAGGATAAGTCAGCTTGCTCATGGTCTTTCCACATTAAATTTTGGGTTAGACTAGAGGTCCCTTCCACCCCCAGCTATTCTGTGATTCTGTGCATTTTGAGTGTCTCAAGGAAGAAGGTCTCACATCCTCCTTTGGAGAAGCCTGTGGTAGATTCAAACCCACATTTTCCCCCTCAATCCACAGAGGTGCTCCTAATCCTCTGGGAAATATCTTTGACACACATGTAATCACTAAATCTTTATTGAGCAAAGCACCCACATGAAAGAGCCCAGGCCCAATCCTCCTCCTGGTTCCAGTGACTGAGAGCAGCTGCTATGAATCACAATTTAATAAAATGCCAAATTAATGCTGAAGCAAGAAATCCCAACCTAACTCCTGCAATCACCTGCCACTGGAGCCATACTTAATCTTTTCATACTCTTGTTCCTCTGTGCAGAGCAGGACGTAAAATAAAGCAAGTCCCACTGACTCCTCCAGTCACAAATCCCCCCCAGGTAATGATTACCTTAAAACACAAATGGAATTTTGACACAAAGCCTTGCTGGCAGGACACTGTTCAGCAGAATGCTTAAATCCAATTACATGAAAGGTGCAAAGAACAAAAAAAAATATTGGCTAAAGAGCACAGGTAATACTTCACCACTTACATCTCAACAAAAGTAAATGAATTATTTAATTCTGATGTATATAACCAAAAATATTTCTTGTTATAAATATTTTCTGATTTAGAAAAAGTGGTTTGGTTTTGTTTTGTTTTTTGATTGTCTATAAAGCATCTGTTTTCCAGCATGAAAACACGATTTGTCATAGCAATTATTGATCTCTACAGAGCCTCTAATGGGACTGGCAGTCACAGAACCACACAATTTTCAACATCCATAATGCAGCCACCAGCAATATTTCTGCTTTTACAAGGCACTCTAGCCTGAAGTACTAGGTTATTTGAAACATCATTTCTTAGTGGGAAATAGCTGTAACATACAAGTTGTCAGTTGTCAACGACTTTTTTTTTTTTTTTTTGCTTTAAGAACTGAGTGACGTGCACAACATGTTTTTTCTTAACCAAACAAGTTTTCTTTGTTGCTCAGGAATGGCTTTTAGAAGCCTGGACCCAACACTGCCCAGCGCTCATGCTACCACAATTCTGCAGGTCAGGAAGTCCTCCATACATTAACTACTCCTCTTTTATGGTGACCCATCTATTCAAGCTCTCTTATTTAGCTAGACCTTGTATCAGATGAGAAAAATTAGAGAACAATTACAAAAAATCACAAAATGCTATTAACAGATATGCTACAGAATAGTCAGAGAAATTACACCCTCATTCCATGTCATGAAAGAGTTCAAGAATGCCAGAGGTCTAAGAACAGATCTTCAGCCACAATTGCAGATTTTCTTGCCTTACACATTTCTTCTCAGAGTCTTAAGCTCTTGGATGCTTCTAAGAAGGCACACAGATATCTTCTGTAGCCTTTGCCAGCGTGTCCAGGACAGTATTTTATGCCCTTTCTCTGCTTTGTGAGAGAGTACATGAATTCTCTCATATATCTGACTATTACAAAATTCTTTGTTAGAAACCAGAATTTTTCCTATAAGAAATCAAGTACCCAAGAATTTAGCCCCTTATCACCCTTTCCATTACCTTATTACAGAATTTAGTTCCTCTCAGTGTGTTTTCTGAAGAACTTCCCACTTTATTCTCAGAAATCCTTTGCCAGGAAAAAATCTGAGACTTCTGATGAAAGTTTTTTGCAACCTGAGGTCTCAACCCCAAGAGATACAGCATTCATTGGACTCAGATTTGTGCTACAGCTGTCAATTATTCTCTGGTTCAGACAGTTCATTCAGGTTTTACTTGCAGACAGAATCACTGATGCAAGGTCAGAAATCCTTCTGTCAGAGCTGAAAAATATTCCAGGTGCAGCTGAGCACCACTAGAAAAACAGGAGTCTTATATCCTATGAGAAAATGGTGGATAAAGGAAAAAAACCTTCAGGCTGTCCATTTATTCCATAAATAAAGTTCATTAAAATCTCCCGCAACAAGGGATCATCTCTGTTACTCACATTAATGAAAGTCTAACAATTTAATTAAATATATTTGCAACTGCAGTTCAACCACCTTTTTCTTTCACCATGAATTTTTGATCTTCAATACACTTTCCAATGGCTGAGGCCCATTTCTTTTGTTACAAAAAGAAACAATAAGAAAACCCAAATCAGCGAATCCCAGGAAGGTGCACTTTCCCCCTCATCTGCACACTTTACCACATGTCAAGGTCACAAAAAACAACTGCTTAATTTTTCAGACAAATTTCAAATCAGAAAAAAAAACCAACCAAAACAAACAACCAAAAAACCCTGCCTCAAATCAATTTCCAGTTGATGCAGTGCTGTTCTATCTGACCCAGTGTTTCAGAGCATCAGATAATAAACCAAAGTCACAGCACAAAACCTCTTTAATAGCCTAGTAAAAAAGGAGTTGTAAATTAGGATGCCTTAGGGGTAGATAAAACTACAGCACAGCAAAGAAAGGCAGATGAGTATGGGAAGTTGATCAGGTCCACTTACAGTTTTCAAAGACTGGACAGAGCCCTCACTTTTATAGAGCTTAGGTTAAGGTTAGAGAAGAAAAGACCACAGAAACTTTGAGATGACCTGTCAAACTGTAAGGATGCATTGTATAGAAAATTAACAAAATCTTATATTAATTCTTGGTATTAAAACATACAGGATTTTTGCGAATCTAATCTCTGGTACCTTGGGAGCTCCCTCCAGAACAGCTGTTCCAGAGCTGTCACCATTTCAGAGGATCCAGAGACAAATGCCCATTATGAGACATCAGTCAGATACTAATCCTTTCTATTAAGTGGTGCTTGACACGTGAGGACACTGAAATTCTCCTGTTACAATCACAAAACAGCCCATGCTCCCACAGAGGCAGGTGTTTGTTACAAGCTCACGTGGACACTGAGACGTCTCCTCCACGACTGTTCTGCTGCCAAACGCACACCAGCTACTGTTTGATTACCAAAAATCATTTTTCCACAATAATACTCCACGCTCCAGCCACCAAAGCACCCCATCTGGCTCAGCTGCAATGTACTCCGTATTTCAAGTGTCCTGTTTTGGGGACAGCAAGAGTAAAGCAGCAGGACCGTGTAGGATTGCCATGCCAACACACTGCCATATTTAGATTTACCCAAAATTTACCTCAGAATTTCTTGGCATTCCTTTGTGACCCACATAAAATATGCTGAAGAATTACTGAATGGTGGATTTCTGCTGCACATTCCAGATTGAAACCACCCCTCTTGAAAGACTTCCCTAATATTCTACTCATGAAATAACAAAGCATTAATCCAGCTGAAATGAAAATCTCCTTCCAGAATCCTAGGGTTTATATGCAGGTACAGTTTTTAATATACTGAAGATTAAAAATGCAGGAACACAAGGATATCCCTGTTGGGATGTTTCACATGCACCTTATTAGATGAAAGACATTGGAAAGTTCATCCTTGCCTATTCCCTTGGTGTCTTTGCATGGACTTGTTGGCCATGAATTTGAATCTGCCTCCACACCCACCTTTGGCAATAAATCTCAGAATTCCACGTGCTTTCTTCTAAGCTTTAAACCAAACTCTAATAGTTTCATCAATACACTGCAGCTCAAACATTGCAGGATAGGGAAATAACAACTCTGTATTCATTTTACCCATGACCTTCATGATTTTGTGAACATTGATCATATCAACTTTCAGCCTTATTATCTCCTAGCTGCCTTTTTTCCCAGCCTTGTCTCTCCCTTATAAAGTGACTGCTCGGTTCCCATTAATCATTTTGACTCCCGTACACAAATATATTGTGAAAATCATTCTCCACACAGACAGACATAAATAATGCATGAATTTCCTCAATACCTCTTGATCAAGACTCAACTTTGGCGCTTGGTAAAAATGGAGATGAATTCTGCTGAATCCAGCCCTGATCCTGTGGCAGGATTATATCATTGATTTGCCAGATAAGGCACAACAAGAAGTATGACAGGATCATGCCACAGGTCAGGAGAACCCTTCAAATTGTGATACAGACCTTTGCCACTGTTGTCAGCAGGGAAAATTTAAAACCATCTTATGACAAATGCCACCTGGGTCTTCCCTTTCTCACCAGACATTTGTTTGGGTAGCTACCCAAATAAATCACCACCAAAACCAAGGAACTCTTGTAGAAATAAAAGATATGCTGGTGTTAGGAAAGACAGATTTGTAGGGGAGCTACACATGCACAGGCTTCACTCTTTAATCAAGTGTTTCCTGCTCTTCTTTTACTTCTTCTTTTACTTCATATTTTACTTCTTTTAATTCTTTTATGAGATTTCCCTCATTCAGTGTCCTGAAGGAATCCAAAAGGGCAGTGGACACTTCTCAGAAGTACCTTTAACTAAGAATCATTTCTAAACAGAAGTGAGGTTAACTGTAGTTCAAAGCATTGGCAAAATTAAAGCCTGGCTCCAGAAAATGCAAAAAAAAAAAAACCCTGGTGAACAGGAGCTGGAAGAAAAGCAGTGCATCTCTGGAATTTTTGGTATTGGAATTTACAGGATTGCAATTTCCCTGTGCTTTAAATAAGAAAAGCTTTAGGCCTATTTTAAGTGCAGTACTGTATTATGTAAGACAGTGTCCCCATACACTTTCTCCAGACTTCAAGAGTGGGATGTTGCCCCCTATCAACACTATTTCACTGAAAAAAAAAAATTTGGAAATTCTTGACTTGCAGAATTTGAATCACAGCAGAACATCTTGCTTTTCTTTTTCTTGATATATGTAATTTTCTCACTGTTTTGCATAACATAAATTTGAAGAGTAGCTATGCCTCACTTCAAAATAAATAAGGGATCATTCGAGCTGCCAAAAAGAAAACACAAAACATTACTTTCTGTCAAGCCTGTAAACTGGATTTTCTTAACAGTAGAGCTGCGTTTTGGTTTGAGACACAAATCTCTTTGCAAAAATATACACACACACACAATTTTGGAGTTTAGATTGAGATGAATACACCACTACTGATGGTGCTGAGAGAGGAGATCATGGCACTCATCTTTCTGAGAATGCTTCTTCAGAAACAGAAGCAGCACACACAGTTCTGTTCACTCTGTAAACATTGTCTCTATTCTGTAAGAAGCAGTCACTGAAAATTAAAATTATAATGACACATGAAAGAGGTTTTTTGTGAAATAAGAAACATCAACTAGAAATATGCAGAATGTTAACTGAAGCAGCTATTTCCATTTTATTTGCATTTCAGATTACCTGCTAGTATATTCTTGCTCACCAAAACCCCATCACAATCAGTAAAAGGAATTTGGCTTCTTATAACCGGGAAAAGATGTCGTTCTCATGTACTTTAGAACTTTCCTTGCACAAATTCTGCTTGCAGCAACCAGTTTCCTACAAAACCTTCTTGCCAAAAGATCAAACTGTGTAGTTTTACTCAAACAAAAGTCCCTATGAGAATTCTACTTGATTAAGGACAGATTAAAGACTGCACATTAACACCCAAAGGCTAAAATTTTCAAAACATGCGGATAATGTAGATACTCTTTTCCCCATCAGTTTTAATCAATGATCTGCTTTGAAAACCTCAGTTCAATTGTGCATTGGATTAAAATAGAAGAGCCAGCTCCTGAGGCAATCCACAAGTGCATCCACAGATTTAAACAACACCAAGTAGATAAGGGACTGGCATCAGGGGACAGGGCTTTCAGGAGTGTTTGCTCATGTTCTTCATTCGATCTGATCACAAAATTTCCATTAATTTTAACGGAGCAGAGCTCAGACAACACTCACTGTGCTCCTCCAGTATTAGCTGATTCATAATGGCTATCTATCCCTTGTAGGAAACATCTTCTAACCTGTCATTCCAACCCACTCCTCCCCTTGCTTTACAGCATTTTATAGGTTAACAGCCCAAATAAATATTGCAGTTTAATACTGATAACAGCAGAGCAGCATGAATCCCTACCCAATCATTGGTGCCAAGCCATTGGTTATACAACCACACACAGCCATGAGCTGAACAACACCAATAATGCCCAAGAATCTGAAAACAGTTAACTTTGGCAAGAGTATTTTTCTGGTGCCCCACAGGGTCACCTAGACCTGTGTTACCCTAGAAGCAGCACAGCTCTTCAAATCCTGATTTGAATCCATCTTAATGTATTCTTTCATCCAGCTGTGAAATAACACAAGTCAAGCCAAGGTTTCAGTTCCAAGTGTTACCATGGTAAATAAACAGCACGTCCTTGTTTCATTCCATACCCAAGAGGCAAAACCTATTTAACCCAGTATCTTTAATGAACTCTTATTTCCCGGCCTTCCGGGCTCATACAGGTTAAAAAACCAGCAGATTCTCAGCCACAGCTATCAAAAGATGAAAAAAAACCTTACAAAACTTGCTTTTCCAGGAAACATTACCATACTTTCCTTCCACAGGAATCTTCTTGTTTTAAGATGGGTCACAAGAGTTTACATGCAAACTTTAGCACTTTCAATAAGCAGCAGCAAAGCATATAATCCCACTCAGCTGTTTATGGAAGGCAAAATCACACTTCTCCAACCATCCAAACGTGGAGAACTGCAACCAGCACTCCTCACCGGCATCCCAAACACATCCCAAATTCAAAATGCTGCTCTGGAGTATTTGGGGCTCTCGTGCTCTGTGCCATTTGCTGGTAAGGTACACACACACATCTGGGTGCCAGAGGCAGAGCTGCTGCAGCTTACTGAGAGCTGGACGTTTATACAGCTGGGGGAGAGGCACACACGGCACTTCTCACCCGAGCTGCTCCCAAAATAAAGGAACTGGGTTATGAAAAGCTCACACATCGCACAAAATGTTCCACTGAAAGCAACACACAAGCGCACCGAAACGCTGGATAAATATTTCCACATTTTCTACCAGTTACAAGCAGTTCTTGGGACAATCATATTCTCTCCTTAAGATCTTGATGAATGTGATTGCTATTACGTATTTTTGAGTTTTGGGTTGTGATTGCAGCTGGTATAATTTTTCCTGTCTTGTTTGTTTGTTTTGGATTGCTTTTTAGGGTTTTTGTTTTGGTTTTTTTGTAATCATTACCTTGCAGAGAGAAAATGAATTGGTTCTCTCACCTGAACATGTTAAAATCAGTCACTGGAGCACACTTCTGAATGAAGAGCCCTTGAGGAAAAGGATAAAAAAAAATTTTAAAAAAGGGTTTAATGTCTAGATTACAGTTCTAAAAAGCAAGAAGTTTGAAAAGTTTTCTGTGAACGATTTAATATCTTTAAGCTCCATGACATCAGCTTCGACTCAAGATTTTACAAGACCTGGCTCACTTGAGCACAATTTTAAACAAGTTTTTTTAGAGACTTCAGCAGTTTTTGGTCAGTCATTCCATAGCTACTTAAGAGGCAAAACCACAAACTGTGGCCAAAAGTCTCTGAATAAGCCCTGAGATACAGGCAGAGAGATAAAAAAGTAATTTCACCAGCGTGCACCCTAACATGCAGCATCATATATCCTTACAGACAGCTCTCAGAGCGACACAGAGCTTTACATCATTTAAAGACACTGCTGCCTTCTGGGACCTTCCCTTTCTATAGCTGAAGTGGCTTGAAGTAACATTCATTCATGCACAGATGCACCAACCATCCAGGAAGCACAAAAAAGAGGAATTTTCTCATACAACCTACTTTTATAAACATTTGAAGAACCACACTTGGCTAAAAATTACGTATTTTCCAATGCAGAGTTGTTTTGGGTTTTTTTTTTTTTAAATCATTATCAGTGGTTTAAATTTCTTTCAGAAACATACTGCTTTCAGTGCTTTTTATATCAGCAATTCAGTTTCAATACACATTTGTATCAACATTGATGAGGCTAGGTTGAAATATCTGTATATCTCATCCAACTCTAGTCAGTGACAAAATAGCACAATTTCCTTTCTGTCTGCTCTACCCTATTTATTAAAGAGTTTGTCTAAACAGCTGCTTCACCATATTTATATATTAAGGATTATCTATTCCATCACCCTCTCCTTCCCTCTTGTGATTGTCCCACTTGTGCTGCTCCTAAAGTGGTCTGTGGTTTCTCTTCACAGAGTTTATAGAGATACTCAAAGATGAAACTTGCTCATCTCACAAACTGTAAGTTTTTAGAGCTTCCTTTCTGCAACTTGTGCATTCCAATAGCATGCATTCCCTTTGTGCTTTGAGAAAAGACAACATATTAAATCAAACTCCCGACTTTGGAACTTGATAATGTCCCCAAATCACTACTTGTCCCGAACTGCTCCCTCCAAGCCAAATAAACCCTGCCTGAATGAAATAATTTTTCTTGTCTTGCCTGGGATAACAGCACCTATTACTCTGTACACTGCCACCCTGACAGGCTTGCAGGAGCATTTGTGTGACAATTCCTAAAGCACTTGCAATGCAGCACTTTACAAGAGGCTATTTCAGCTGTACTTGCGCTTCTGACATCCCTGTTAGCACTTAAGTGCTCCCTGAAATTTTCTGAATATTTAACAGCAGGAAAAGGTTATTTGGTCCCGGGGATTGGAGAAGGTCTACATGTGAGAGGGAAGCATGAAAGCAGGTTATCTATGAGCAACTGGTAAATGGGAGCCTCGAGTCTTTTCCCCTAGCTGTTATTTTTCCTACTTGGGCTCAAGGACACAAGACACTGGATACTTTAATAATATCATATTTACAAAGACAAGAGGTGATCTCTCTATATATAAATACATGTGATTAATGTGTTGTTAAAAAACAACCATTACCCATTGACAGTGGCTTTTTAACCAAACCCAGGACAAATTAACAATCACAGCTGACACAAAACCATAAAAGTTAAATCTTATTAAGTTCAAAGTAGTTAAAACTCTTGCCTTGCCTTCAACACTCTCAAACTCTCTTTTAGCAATAACTCTAAAGAATGGGTTCTTCCTGCCACAGATATAAATGCATGAAAGGAAAAAAGATGTTAAGAATAGGTGGATTCAAATGCAGGGAAAACAGATTCAAATTAGGTTATGAACACCTCATTCCAAGCACACCAGGAAAGCACCCTGAAAGAGACATGAAACCAACACACAGATTTTCTTTCACATTTGAAGCTGATCAAAGCTAACTGTACAAAGCCCCGTGCAAGCTAAGTGCCAGAAGATTAAACAACACCCAGAACAAAAGGAAACACTTTTTCTCCCGAGCCACTTTGTCTGACCAGAACATTATTTCATTAGGCCTTTTTCCACCTTCTATTTCAATCACACCCTCGCCAGAGTAACTACCTGAAGCTGTGCCTTCACGGCAGCCTGAAGAGACTGATGCTCTTTCCACAGCTCAGCTGCAAATCATGCAGCCAAGACAGCTTTATGATTAGGGGTGAGGGAACGAGGAGGAAAAACAACTAATATATCCATATTTTAATATGGATCTGAGGCACCTAATGATAACAACATGCTGATTTGAAGAGCTACTCGCTTCAATCTTCTAATTTACTGGCTGATGGAAGAACTAATTTATTTTATGCAAAAATTCAAAGGAAAGTTCAAGAAGACAGCCTGAGAAGCCTTCTATAAAAAGATACTTACTTTCAAATGATTGACGGTGCCGCAGCTATCTGCAAGGCATTTCCAACAGATATTGATTTTGCTGATGTAAGTGCAATTCATAGATAAATATTGCTCCACAGAACGCCCTGTTTACAGAATTTTCTCTGAGACCAAGAAGAAAAAACTTTTTTGATCAAGTAAATGGCTCAGGAACGAATGTTGCCTTGGAAAAACTGTCAGAATTTTTTTCCTGTGTCTGCCTGTTTAATAAAAACATGAAACTGATTAGTGAAATATGCATAAAGTAAATGCATTTGCAGGGAAAGTGACAATGAACAGTGATTTTTTTATCCCCTATAGAATATGAAAGCTAAGATATCCTAAGATAGGAGGGGGAGGGGGCAGGAAATACAAATTTAAATCGGGCATTTGTTTCTGGGTTTTTATTTGATTGTTTGGTGTTTCCTTCGGGTTTTTTTGAGGATGCAAAAGGAGGTGCTTCCTCCCTCCCAACGAAGATGTTTGGTTTTTGTGGATGTCCCAGTATTGTTTCTGTCAGGGGGAGGGAGAGCTGATGCACACCAAGGCCTCACCATTCCCATCACAAAAATGGCAACCCCAGAGCTTGTAAAATATCACCATTTTTTCCCGCAGCCTCGGTGCAGGCAGAAAACCGGGAGCACAAGTAATCGCCCCCTTTCATGGGAAAAGACGTAAATTTTAGCACTTTTAAGGGATAAGGCCTAAAAAATGAAATTCCAAAAATGTCTAGGAATATGTGACACAAAAAGATCATTTTCCTTTTTTACGCCTTTGGAGCCCGCGGAGTGGAAATCACGGCATTGGCAGCTGGATGAGCGCCGTGTTTTTATAATCAGCCCCCTCACCGTACAAATCTATTTCCGTTGGAAACAGCTGAACCTCCCCAAGCTGGGGGAGAGATTTTCTCTCCCTGTCCTAATTTTGACCCAGAAGCTTTTCCCCCATCTTTTCCCTCCGTTGCGCTGAGGAGGAGGGTGAGAGAGCGCCGGGCAGCCCTCCACACACAGACTGCCCTGGTGCTTGGGAGAAAAAGGAACCTGAAATCCAGGAGAAACAAAAAATTTAACAGAAAAAAAAGTTTAAATGCTAACAGTGGTGGGAGAGCTCTCTACCCGCGCTGAAGTGTGACCCCGAATAACCCAATCATCCCACCGCTCTCAGGCAGGACTCATTTAAATCTCCATCTCACATATTGCTTGAAAATGCTGCTGTTGCAGCATCTGGCCTTCCGAAAATCTTTATGGGGCTTTTGTTTGGTTTTTTGTGGGGTTTGTTTGTTTGTTTGTTTTTGTGTTTGCTTTTTTTTTTTTTACAAGAAGCATGTTCATCTTGGTCAGGAAGGCTACAAAGTCACAGCCTCTGGGAGTATAAAAAATATGAATGTCCCTCATGCACAAACTTAATTTTAACATCTGTACTATGTCTTTTAAAAATGGAGATTTGATCAACATTCAGGATGGTATGCTGAGAACTTACGAGAGCTCTAGTTAAAAGCAGTGGCTTCCATTTATTTATTCTGTTTGCGATTTTTTTCCTCTCGCAAAAAAGAGACCCATGTTAAGGGTACTGTCCAAGTACCTCCTTTGGTTCAGTTTGCTTCCTTAAAACTGTTTATACAATATTTTATATAAGATTATAGTTGTTATCTACATAACTGCTCTTTATTATTTCAAAGCACTTCACATTTGTCTGGCTTTAGAATTCAGTGCTGAAGCTCCCACTGATATCTCTATCAGCAGAGCTAGGACAGGGCTGGCCGAGGTTTGAAATGCCTGCTCTTACTCAGCCAGAAGTTAATTTTCTGCCATAGCGTACAGCAATTAAAACTGAAGAGAGAAATACCTGTTCTAAAGGATGGATTAATAACTCCATAAGGCCTGATTTAATTCTGGGGAGAGTGACCACTGTCTCTCTGCACTGAAAGGCAGCAACAAGTTGGGCAGGAGGTAGGAATGCCTCACCTGGCTTTGTAATTCTGGACACACGGACAGGGAGCAGTCTCCAGAGCTGCCACTTTGGGGACAATTTTAACACAAACCCAAAGCCATCAAGAACAATTTGCAGTGAAAGTCACTGACCCTGAAAGTTAGGTCCGTGATTAATTTTATTGCCGGTAATTGCATTTTAAAGTAATGTTATTAATATGAAATTGTACCTAAAATGAGGCATGTGGGCAATTCTGAAGACCTGGGTGCTGCCCAGAAGAGACAAGTATTTTTCCTTTGTTCCTCACTATACATAACTCAGGCAAGAAGACAATTCCTCTGAGGGAAAAAAAAAAAAGTAATCCATCCGCCTTTATGCGCACAGCCCTTTATTAAAAATGTAAATTGAAACTCAACTGCCCATGTAACCTTTGCCTCCCACTACTAAAGTATCTGTTAAGTTACTCTCTGATGGAATAAGCAGAAGGCTTGCTTCTCATTTACTGGGTGACTGACTAGCAGTGCATACACTTTCAGTCATTATAATTGCAGTGTTGGGGGTTTTGTTGTTGTTGTTGTTTTGTTGTCGATTTTTTTTTAAACAATGCAGAATGATAGATCTGTCGGACACATTAGAGAGCAAGCTCTCCTAAAGTAATGCTTGCATGACCGTTTCAAACTTAATTTTAATTAATTGCCTATATTATGCTTCCATAGAAGGACAGCATGAATAAAATATAGAGTATTCTTCTCATGTAGTTGTTTAAAAAAACTATCACACAGCAACGGAAGTATCAAGTTTCAGAGTCACGCTCAAAGCTCGGAATATTCCTGTTAGAGGTAACGTGGTCCTCAGGAGTTTATTCCCTGTAAAATGCAAACTCAAGAAATAAAGCACATCGTCAGTTCTTTGGTTTATTTATTTAGACTTGAGGTTGTGCTGTCCCTGGGCAACAACCATGTTTCATTCTGCCCAGACTGGCAAAATAGCACGAGCTTTTGTATTTGATTTGATGTTGTAATGGATAATTAATCCAGATCAGATGGTTTAAAGCAAGGAACTCTTATTTCAGCAATGTACTTGATCTGTTGACAAGACACTATTCTAACTACACTTCCGTGGAAGAAAATCATCCTGCAATGCTGACACATACAAAAATCCAAACTTTCTGCCTACAAAGTTGCGTTTTACCCTCCAGCTTTTAAATATTAGCTCTGAAGTGTTCTTACACAGATGAATATAATAGCTAAATTTATCACTGAGCAAATTTTACAAACACTAAAAACCTTGAAGCACATTGTTAGTATGAAGATGCTGGGAAAAATAAAATGCATTTTTGAAGAAAAATCTTGTCTCATTTTATTTTTCATGAATTTGCAAAAGAATGCGGCTGGATAGCGTGGGTTGGGGGTGGAAAAGCTATGAAAGAGAATTATTTTTTTTCTTTTTAACCAGTAACTCATAAATTGATGTTAGAAGCATACTCTTTAAAGGGTGATCATAATGGTAACAAAGATGTTTTGATTAATAAGCTTGAGATTTACTCCACTGGAGATGTGCAAAGCTAACACTCACTGCGTTGTTCACGTGACAAGCTATCAGAATGGGGATAAAACAGTGAGAAAAAGGCAAAGCAATTAATTTGCAGTCAACTTGTTCTCCTTGCTGATGTGCATCTGTGAAAGGAAGGAGCACAAAGGAGGAGCAGACATTCAGAGACAGATACTGCGTGTGAAAGTGCCCTGGGAAACAGGCTCTCCTCATTGTCAGTAGAGCTCCTACTGCAAGAGAACTTTCCTCCTTGGCTGGCTTCCTGTAGATGGAAACGTGACAAGAAGTGGATAAATGTGTACAAATGATGTTTGACATCACTGAAGTCAAGCCATTCTCTGTAGGATATCAAGGAGGGGAAAAAAAAACCCAATTCATACCATTTATCTATTTTAAAAGTAGGATGTTGTGACCTATTCAAACAATAAAACAAGAATAGAGAGGATAAATCGCCAGTTTGTCTGTATGAAATAAATGTCAGCTTAGATTCAGAATCACTAACAGTCAGTGCTGCAAGAGTGTTTCTTGAAATAACTAAAAGTTATTTCACAACATAGTAGTGCTTTTGAAAAAAAAAGTTTTTGAGATTCTTATGTAGCTGTTTCCTTTATGCATCTGGAAGGTTGTCAGTTACCAACTATCTTTCTTCATACTGTCAGAGTGATTAGAATATGGATATCAAAGTTCAAAACCACGAGGAAGCTTTTTAAGAAGTTGTTGGGTTTTTTTCGTTGTTGTTGTTCCGCATTTGGAACTCTGTATCTTAATAGAGCTCACTTGCTTCTAATACCTTCTAAACCCATGAAGTTTTTCATGGCCTAGAAGGACTTCTGTACAGAAAATGGTGTTCAGAGAACAGTGAAATTGAAAAAATCCTTGAAAACACACAGAAAAAAAACCCCTCCAAGAATTCATGAAAGTATGTTCTTTTACCTTCTTAACCCACCTAAAACCCCCATCAACATGATAAATATCAATCTACAAACATTCCTGTATTATCTTATTTCAGACATTTTTCCCCCACGGTTTCTTAAGAAATGGCAAGTATCATGATCACAGTTTGGATTACTTGCTGAGATAGATTCATTCTACATTTAACAGCTACTATTTCAGAACATTTATTCAAGGACTACTGCAGAAGACAGACCATTCTGATTTCTCCTCATTTCAGTCAGTGTTATTTTCTTGAAACAGTTCTCTGTGAAAAACAGTGCAACATTGATGAGATTTTGGATTTGCTAGTTCTGCCTCCAGGGAAGGACATTGTGTTAGAAAACATATCCCCCATCAGTTAATGTGCTTGTGTCAGGGAAAGTCAGTTCCGATTCTGAAAGAGAAGAATGTTACACTCAAACATTCAAAACCATCCCAAAGTCTTTTAGGGCTGACTTGTTTCTCTGTTACCATTCACATTTAGCAACCTGTTCGTTATCATGCTGTCTGATGGGATACATTTTCCCTGGAAAAACGGGCTAATGGGTGTTCCTGAAATATAAGCTCTACACAAAGAACACCCCTATGGAAAAAGGTGCAATGTGAAAATCATTCCATGCTGCCTCTTAGGAATGTGGAACATCCTGCCTTTTATGCCTATATACCATATTTGCTATTTTTTACCCTCCTTTGTAATATATTTAAGAATTAATACGTGGAAACCGTGCCACAGGGTTTTCAACACTTATTAGAAAGAAGAGGGCTAAGTTTTCACAGGTAATAAAGCAGCCAGCTTCAGGCATGTAAACGAACTCTTTTTCATCTATACAAATATGTTCAGCTATTGTTTCCAAACCTTTGTGTTTCTACAAATGTATTGAGCTTGAAGTTTAAAGTTCAGTCTGGTGTCACTGCTCCTCACAACTTCAGTGCCAACAGTGTCTTAGTGCCAGTTCAGAAATTAAGAGAGAAAACTACAGCAGTGACTGGGGCAGTCCTGGTTCTGAACTCCTCCCAAAATGCCTGGTAACAGAGACAGAAGGAGCCACATTTTCACAGAGGAACATGAGGGAAAAGCTAGCCAGAAACTGTGAAGAGGAAAGGTAAAGGAACTCTGCCATGGCAGCTGAGAGGACAGCAGTACTGTCAATATTTTGGCCTCTGGGGTGGAAGTCTGAATCCTGTCCTTCCCATCACAAAAGAGCTGTGCAGCTATTTTGGAGACAGTCCTGGCAAATTAAGATGTTAGTCCCCACCAGCAGTTAAACTACCACAGGAGATTACATTGAAGGCAGCCAGGTTATTTTAAATTGACACTTGAGGTACGCTGGGCTCCTCGGTTTTGGTTTTGAATCAAAACAGATTAGAAACATTCAAAGAATCTGTTAACAGCAATTTGGCTGCTCAGAGAGCAGAATCCAGCTCAGTAGCAGAAATGAAAAATTGTTCCAACTATAATTTGAACAAAATTCTGTGAGCCTTCAGAAATGGAAAATAAAAACTAACATGCTGAGCGGAAATGTTCCTAATATCAACACTCTGAGCAAGGCGTGTAGTTTTACTGGAAGGGAAAATACACAGGAGAAGATAGTTTCTGAAATCCCAACTGGCTAAAGGCACTGTACTTAATGATGATAGAGGCCTCTCTGATATTCCAGGATTGCATCCTAGAAATCCCTCCTGAGTCTGGTCACCTTAGACCTTCTTTTATTAAGTGACAGCAGGGTCTCTTTTTTTACTAAAAGTATTGTCAGAGAAAAATCTGTTGACCCTCTGTTTTAAATGCAGTAGCAGAGAGCTGCTGAAGATGTGAAAGAAATGATCTGGTTGTCTCTATTGTCCAAGTGGAGTAGGATTGAAGGATAATTCAGGTTAGAGAGGACCTCAGGAGGTCTCACAGAGTGAGGTCAGCTAGGAGATCAGATCTGGCTGCCCAGCGCTTTATCCTGTTGGAACTGTAAATATTCAGGGATGGAGACCACACGACCTCTCCGCCAATCCATCTCTGTGCTTTCATAGAATCCTTGTGAAGAAGTTGTGTCCTTACATCCAGTGCCTGTACTCAGGAGTGTTCAGAATTCCTGCAGATGCCTCGCTCAACAGCAGCATTGCTGCAGAGCTCCTGCAGAGCTGCCACTCTGCAGCACAGGCTAATTTCAGCCTTATTCTATAAGATATTGCTATTAGCGTGAAGCAGCCTTTAAATATCCTTTGTTCACAGTTCCAAATCTCTGCTCCAGGATGGAGTAAATTATCCAGACATACTGAGAAGAACCAATCTCACGACTTATGGATTCTTTATGAGAAGAGTACGGAAATCACAAATTTGCCTCAGGCTACACCTGACGCAAATGTGTGGGCAGAAATGTTATTTAGGTACTTAAAATAGGGAGTTCAAGCAAAAGCATGCCACCTCACAGGAGTCTTTCTTGCACCCTTTCTCAGCAATTTGTCTAAATGGAATAAATTTTCTCCTTTTATGTTTTTGCTTTTTACACAGCGCTTCTTTGATACAGAGGACGCGGATGAGGATGGAAAATGATAATATTTTATTTGCTCATTGTACGGAGAGGGAGAATGCTTTCAAGATTTGTAAGTGCGATTCACACTTATACGAGGAAGGATTTTAAATCTTTAGAGAGATTACATGATTTCCCAAAGTCTCCTAGTGAGATAGTGGTTGAAACAAGAACAGAACTACATTACTTCATCCAGTATACCCAGTTCTAAGCTATCCCCTGATTTAATTCATCTCATCCAATATTAGATCTTAAAAGTTAACAGGCTCAGAGAGCAATGACCAAGTTTCTGGAACAGAATCCAATGAAGATGACTTAATACATAGAATAATTCTGGGATGAAGAAAGCCCTGAGACACAAGGGGTTGGGAGACAAGGAGAGGACTCAGGTGAAGCATCATCAGTGTTTCCATTCTTCCCTACCCTCCTCCATTTGGATGTTTCTGGATAACAAACATCAGTTGAAATGATCTTTTTTATAATTTACCTGCAGTATGTGTGCTAAGTAGCTTAGAGAATCTGATAAACCCCTAAATCACCAACAGAGGAGACAGTGCTGTAGAGATAACACAATGGGAATATTTGCCTGTTGGGAAATTGCAAGAGGCCAACGGTTTAAAGGGTTTTGCCTCACATTCCTAGACTTTCGGAGTTACTATAACAACACACCAGCACCACCTAAAAAATGTTTTCCCTTCTTTCTTTCTTATATATGCACAAGACTAAAGTGTCTTAGAAAATCTGGTCTAATTGAGGAACCTCTGAGCAAATAATAATGTTGACCAAGACTGGCATAAGTTGGCAGCTTCACAGACAGGGCTGTATTGCACTGCTTGGTCACTTAATTTTCATAAAAGGGTTTTAGACTTGCATCCTATTTCCCAGGATCCTCAACAGCACTGGAGGTTTCTACCTAGACACAGAGGAATTCACTGATGGACAGCTTTGGACAGTGAAGAAAGAGCATCTTCATTCAGCAGCACTGGGAAAGCTTGGGGCTGAGAGTGGCCCAGAATAACAACTCCACAGGGACAGGATTTGCATATCAACAGGGCTGGGTGCAGTGGCTTTGCTTTCAGAGCAGTTTGGGCCTCTGAGGAACGGGGTGTTACTCTACACATCTGATTACATGTGAGTTGTATCAACGTGCCAGAGACGGTGATGTTCTCCTGTTTAGTGAAATCAAGATGCTACTGGGTATTTAATGTGATTTTTTTTACAGTGTTTTAAATCCAATATTCCAACAAATAGCCTGGCTGATCCTCCTGGAAATGGGAGAGGCAAGACACGAGAGGCTGCCTATATTATTAAACTGCTGTGGAAGCTGCAATGAATTGTCAGAATATGAACAGTATTTACTTTCTTTCTAGCTCTTCTTTAACATCCAGTCTCAGCTATACATTTGTTTAAGCTCCATGGCTTGGCTCTGATGACAGGCATACAATTCATGTAGATGGAAGAAGCCACACTGCTGGGGCAGACATGGTGCTGGCCTTTCCCTGTGATAGTCAATTCTTACACTTCTGAGAGCCTTACTTGTTATTTGCTCCTGTCTTAACCTATTGTCCAGGAAGAACTTCCACAGTCTGTACAGATAAATCAGCTGATGCTTTAAGGGGGAGTTTGCCGCAATATTATTTTATAACAAAAACCTCTAACTGCTCTTGGTACAGTTTAGCACTCAGGTTAATCGGTTAAGAAAGAGAGGAGGGAAGAAATAGGCTATAAAATAAGATACATTACTAAAACTCACTGTAAAGTTCTTGTGTTTATTTAAAAAAAAAAATACACTGCACTTGTCTCCTGCCCAGATACCGATCTACCCTCAGAACTGAAAAATATATTTTTGAGACATCTTATTTGATGTCTTACTGGCTGTGTTATATATTCAGAGCAGGTAGTCTGAAGCAAAGAACAAAGTCTGCCTAATTTGAACTTTAACTCATACTTCACAGGTCGATGCCTCACTCAGCCTGCAAGGAAAAGCAATTATTGCACTTGAGCTAACAATGTTATCAAAGGGGGTCAGTGACACACCATTTTGTTGGCAAAAATATGTGCAGTAAAAAAAATTAGACCAAAAATAATTAATTTTCTTAAAAGCACCATAATTTCACCCCCCCGACTGAAGAACTCTTCAAAAGCATAAAGGAACACACTGCTTGAAATCTTACCCTGAAGTACTTCTGAAAACAGTTATAATTGAGCCTTTTTTTTTTTTAATTTAAATACTACGTTTTTCCCTCAGTGTTGCTAATTAGATGCTTTCTTGACAAAAATTTTAAACAAAGGCAGCTTCAAAACAAATAGGGTGATCTATTCCTAAGTAATGTTAATTTAAAGTAATCTTATCCGCTTTTGGTAGCTCGTGTTTGTGACAGTGGCTGCTTTTATTCTCGGAAACAATTGCTGTGAATTTTGGAGCAGGTAAATTGCTCCAGTGAGTGACAAGTTAGTCTTCTTACCACGGGGCTGGAAGCTGTTCCTTCCATCAAAAGCAAGCTGGTTGGAAATAACAGATTTGATGCTTCACCAAGTTTGGTCCTGCCTGAATGCAAGAGGATGTTTGACATTATCTCACTGCCTGCCACAGCTATGGAGAGAGGGAAAAAGGCCCTGTGTGAGTGATGTGCAAAGCGCTCAGCCAGACCCTGCTGCTTAATGAGGGGGACAGGGAAAGGACAGAAATCTCCTTCCAGCCACCCCTGCTTGCTGTGGAGGCAACCACTCCAAAACACAGCACAGAATTTGGTTCTTGCCCCAGGCGAGCATCCCCCAGCTGTTCCCACGGGACGTTCTTTTCCTTGAAGTCCTTGAACTGAAGCATGTACAAGAAATATTTATGGATTGTGGAAATATTTGACCTAATGTAAGACGAGGGGAAAAAATTCTCGCTCGCAACTCCCCAGCTCGCTCTCATTTTGCGTTTTCACCTGTTAATCAAAGTGAGGATCAAAACACTTAATTGAAGCCTTTGAACAAAAATCAGCTTGTAAGCCAAGGCATTTGCTCATGCTTAGCCAGGTCTGCCCCAGTCTCCCATAAAGCACTGCTTTATTTATCAGGACAGACTAATTAGCTTCTTGTGCTGTGTTCAGCTTTGAGAAGGGGAAAGAAGCTGGAGAAGTGCTGGAGACACTGCAGCAAATGCAAAAGCAGCTGGGGCAGTTACACAAATTCAGCCACTGTGGGAAAAGAAAAGTTTAAGCCAGTAAATGCAGTATCAGACAGTGCTTGACCTTTGAAACTGTGTGTCAGCCCTGGTGGGAAAACAAATATTCCACTTGTCATCAACGGGCATCTCTTCTACATGGGAACAACAGGCTATTGTGCCACAGAAAAAAGAAATGTCCTCAGCATCTTACATTAATCCTCCCTTGGGGGAGTGCAGGGAGAAAAGTGAGGTGGGGGTGCACACAGAAAAAAAAAATAGTCCCCAAAAGATCAATGCTGTCATTGTTTTCTTCAAATAAAAAAATAATAAAATCACTGTAACAAGTTCAGTTTTAGGTTCTAGGTTCCAGGAGACTCTAAAAGCAAGGGTCTTTGAGATATTTAAACTTACTACATGTGTATAATCATCTAAAAGTTGTGAGGGTAGAACAAGAACAGCTAGGAACTAAGTGATGCAAAGCAAAAGCCTGGGCAAGAATAGCACATAAAAACTATCTAAAAACCAACATTGTCCTTGCATTTCTTCCCCTCATAACTTTTTTCTATTAATTTGCAGCTAATGACCAACATCAGAAATGCTAATTTCATTTGCAATATTGTTTTGGGAGGTCAAAGACTGCACACAAATAGCTTAAGGTGAAATAGCATAAAAATGAGAATGTTACTCTAAGTCTAATACATCTGCTGAGGCACAGTTAGACACTGAATTGACTCTTCTCTTTATAGAGGGCACCAAACACTGTGTGGTGTCAGGATAACTAATCACGTTGTATTATTAATCTAGCATTTAAAAAAAATCTTTTACCTGCATTTGATAAGAAAACTACTTTAAAAATTATATTAACCAATATGTCCCTGTTGTCTTATCACAGGAAATAAAGCAGTTTACTTCTGAAATCAAGCATAAAATGCAAGTGTCTCAAATGATTAGTTGGCTGTATATAAAATGGAATGTGTGTCTATTTATATTACTTGATAGGTTATATGTATGCACTGCAGAAACCATATTAAGAGATCAAATCAAATCAAATCAGAATGTGACAGCTCTTGAACTGAGCTTATCTCGCACTTCCTAACTGCAGACAGGCCAATCTGCTTGATCTAGAACCATCCAAAGTGTCTTTCTCAGACCCCTCTGAATCAGGTAAACCAAGGATGACACCCCTGCAAGAGCGCTCCTACAACAAAACACGGGGGGAAAATGAACTTTCTGTCCAGTTTTTACAACAGCTGCAAGGAAAATATCAGAGAGAGGAGCCTGGCTCGGTGTGCAGATGTTACTGAACGCTTGCTGCTCTGGTTTGTGTAAGTGCAGCCCCTGCAGCATTTTGTGTCAGGGGGTTCCTTGCCTGGCAGCACTCATCAGGAGGCTTTCTGTCAAGGCACTGATGCTCTCCATCTGTTTGGAGCGTATTGCCAGCGTAAATCAGCTTAAAGCAAGTTTATCCACCCCTCGCCAGATGAGGAGAATCCTCATTTGGCACAAAAGCGGTGATTCTCGTGTGGTCCCTTTCCAGGGATGCAAAGCCACTTGGAAAGGAGGCAGGCAGATGACTGCAGAGTGCCAGCGTGCTGCCTGCTGCCCACAACTCTCCGGGAGCTGTGGCTCGGTGGATTTACACCTGATGTTTAGGTGCTTTTGTTCTTTGTCCCCAGAAATCTGTGATATCTGAGCTGCTGCCCTCCGTGAAGCTGAATTGTCTGAGCCACCTGTAAAGGAGAGGTTACTTGCAGAGTTTTTGTACCTGTAATAGGTCTAATTTCTGCCCGTTTACAAATCTAATGAAATCACACTGCACCACCACACAGCTCAAAACGTGGCATAAAAATACAACCTAGCAAAGACTCTACTTCGAATATGGTGAATTACCAGAATTCTCTTCCTACCCTTTACCTTTTAGACTTTGTTGCTTGATTTTAAGCTGAGACTTGAAGGAAAGCATGCAGAAAGAAAATCCACAGGGAATTGTATGCTTTCATTCATATCTACTAGAGAAACAGCACAGCACTCCAAGGAATGCTGCAAAGGACAAAGGCTACACCTTCAGCAGGTGAGGGAAAGGATTCATGTCCACTTTTAATGAAGAGTTGGTTTTAAGAACTCTTTTTAACAACTTTTTTTTTTAATTTTTAATTTTTTAAAGGTGAAGAATTATTAAAGACTAGCTAAACTGCTCTTAAAGGTTTAGGGACTAAAAATGTGAACAGTTTTGTCTACCATCATAAAATTTAAGCCAAATCAATGTGTCTGGTTTTTCATCAACTCAGAAAAATGTATTGAAATAAAATATTCATGATACAAACCTCCCAATAGGATTGTTGGATTGAGCATGCATGGCAAAAATAATCCAAATACTACTTTTCATATTTTTGCCTGTAAACATAGGTTTGATTTTCTAAATGATGGCGTTTTTAAGGAGGAAGATGTCCTGTCCACGTCAGTATTTCTGGATCATATCAGACTTACTACAAATTCTTTCAATATTTCTAAAAGTAAACTGGAAAGATGAATAATTTCCCTGAAGCTGAAAACAGCCACACTGAAACAGAGCACTGGTGGGTGTTCTGTCCTCTCCCACCCTGCAGGGATAGACAAACCTTCCCTTCCAAAGCCTCCAGTCCACATGGATACAAAAATACTTGAGACTGCACTTCTATCAACCTGACCATGCCCTGTTTTACAAATAAGCAACTTGTCTCAGTCAAGCACCTATTAATTAAAGTCTCCAATATAGATTTTCCTTCAAAGAAAACCTTTATGTGTCTACTCCACTACTGCTTACAGAATTCCAATTTATACTTCAGAATCAGACCACAAATAGACTTTTTCTTTAAATCCAGTTACATTTTGTTTATCCTCCTCTTATTAGATTTTTTGAAACCAAATTTGAATTATTCCTTTTTATATTGGCCAGGTTTGTATATTTATTAATAAGAATAATGTGATTAAGATGATTAATAACCTACAACAGTTCTCATCCCTGACAGAAGGAATGAACAGCAAGGCAGATATGCAGCGAGAGGCATTCTTAGTTTCCACGTGAGGCCTCAAGTTGGAATATAAATGTTACTTAATCATTGAGCTCTATGCACTGGGAAAAATTCCATTGCAGGCAACAGACTTCGTTTTATATGGATTTTTTTCCCACATATTTCTAGATTTATTTTTCCCCCCTTATCTCACCCTGTTTTCTGCGGAGCATTTTGTGAAAGACCTCAGGGAGACCCTCTGCATATACCCATGCTTGAACTAACTTTCAGTGTTCTAACAGCTTGAACAATGTTTTCATAAGGTGCTTTATGTCCATTGATACTCCATAAACAACACTGGGTCCTGCTATTCTGTTAGAATAAATCAGCATAAGCTCCTTGCCTACAGAACTAAACTGGCTCACATTTGCTGTAAATTTGGCCAACTCTTTCTTTAGTGATATACAAATCTGAATCCAACTGCTGAAACCTGGAGCTGCATAAAATGCAGTGACCGTGCAGAGACTCAGTGCTTCTCAGACTTAGGATTGATGTAGTTTAAATCTTCAAGTTTAAGGTCTGAAAGGATCCCAATGAATTCAGTGAAAATGTAGCTAGCAGAAAAAAAAAAAAAAAGCAAACTCCACATAACTTTCTGCCAAAAGCTACACAAAACTTTGAGTTTAGTACCAGGTCAAGATAAAAATGGGATTTAGTGACTTTTTACCAATCTGCTTATTCTCTGTCTCAGTTAAAGAAGAGAGGAAGGGAGACCAAAGACACAGAAAGCATCCATGATAAAAGCAGGGGAACAGAACCCTTGGCATGACACAGTCATGATCCACTACAGCTGGAAATACATAGAAGGATGAGGGATGAGGGCAGTTCTTCCCTGGGAATGATACCTGAGAAGAGTTAACATGGCAGGGCTGGTGTTGCTGTCCCCACAGCAAAGGACTCGGCTCAGAAAGAGCCACGCGAAATATAGGAGATATTGATGCCTTTCTCTGGTCTTAGGAAATGAAAGCCAGGCATGGTTAAAGGGTTAGAGGGGTTGTTTACTTCAATATCTTTAATATCTTTGATATCTTTACTTCGATATCTTTAATAGGATCCCTTTGATGCATCACTTTGCCAAGGTAGAATGCGTCGCGATGCTCCCCACCGTAAATCACTTATAGAATTTATGGACCTTACATATTAGTATATCTAATAAGGGTACCCAATAAGGGGGCTTGGGTGGATGGTGCAATATTTTTCCCCATCTATGGAATCCTCCCCGCCCGCCTGAGTGGGCTAATCTCTAGTTTACAGAATATGTTCTAGAAGGGGACCTTGGTTCTCCAAAGAATGTTTGGTCTCCTGGTCTTTACGTCTTTTGGGATGTTTGTTTTCCTGGCCCTACAAAACACTAGAACTATGCTAAATTATCAGACTTAAAGAATTACAAGTATGCATGCTAATACTTGTGGATACACAGAACTATGTAAAAGGTATACAAAATAAAAAGCAAAAATCACCTTGGCATCAATATCAACCTTTTTGTATCGATGACAAGTGCTGCAACAAACTTTTTTAGAGGAAGTGTCACCCAGAGAAAGCCCTGGATTCCCACAATCTGTCCAGAACAGCAAACAGCTCAGACTTGAGTGCCCCAGAGTAACAGCTCTGGCGAGCGAGTGACCAGGTTTGTAACAGGCTCGGCTGAATCCGCTGCCGTTTCTCGCCGTTGGCATTCCCGCATGCGGGATTTCAGCTCTTGTTGCTGCGAGGAGCCCTGAGCCAGGAACCAGCCGTGAAATTCACACGTACAGAAGGACCGAGTGTGGAGCTGATAAACTGGTGGGGTGGTGTTTGGATCCTGGTGTTCCGTGAGCACAGACGGACCAGCACCCCGGCTGTTCCCCGTATCCCACCCGCCTCGTTCGCACCGCTAACATTTGTCGCGTCACATGTAGTACCTTCAAAGCCAACTTCTGCTCCGAGATAATGCTGAGTAGGACTCGCTCCCGGGTGAGAAACTTATGATCTTTCGTGCTTTCGTAATTTCTTTAGCAAGGCCGGAGTAAATCAAGGAGAAACTGGAGTCATATTTTTAGATTAGAATAAATCTGCCAGTTATGGTTCCTCTGGCCTGATCACACATACACATATACACACACACCATCTATGATATGAATAAGCAGCTGTAAATAAAGATTTGCACCTTGAGGAAGCTGCACGTCAGACCTTGAAGCTCTACATTTCCCTGAGCTTGGCAGTGAGCACACAGAGTTTTGGTCTAGTAGCGCAATGTTTTTCAGGATCTGTGTGTCTCAGATCAGCAGGTACAGAGGAGGATGAAACTAGGATGTACTGCAAAGAGGGCAAGCAGAAAAACAAGTGAAAAAATGTAAAAGAAAGAACTTTTGGGGAAGAAATTTACAGAAGTGGAAATAGTATGCACTTGAATGGAAAGGAACAAGTAAAAATTTGGAATTGTAAAAGTGCCTCAAAAGCCTCAGTTAATATAAAATGTGATAGGATTTACAGAAGTGATTTCAGCAACTGTCCCTTTGTTTGCTCCATCTTCCACTCCTTCCCAATTCATATTTCTGCTGGGGTAACCTCTCCTTGGCTACTAACAATGTTTTACTGGGCAATCTTTCCTTCACACAAATTTGATGGGTTAAATACTATAAAATTTCTACACGTTGCATACCATCTATAAGCTCATAGATATGTACACCATATTGGGTAAAAAACAACAGATGAAAAGCCTACCATTTGCCATTACAGAAATAACTTTTCAGCTCATTCCCAAGTATGTCACTGATGGAACCAAATGCAGACACACTTTTATTGCTTCACTCAGCTCAATGACTTGTGTGAAAAATTTCCTCTTTTTTTTTTTATAACTTTGGATCTTTTCCATAAATAGTGGCTATCCAGAATACACTAAATGAGGAATGTTGACAAATCTGCCATCAACTTATAGAAAAAAAGGACTATCTGTTTCTTCATCTTTCTTGTTCTAACTCTTAATACTGTTTAATCTCAGACTTTTTTCAACAGCTGATAATGAGAGCGAACATACGTCTCTATGAAGTTCTCAGCTGCAACTTCTTCAAGGTTATTCACAGTGTTTTACTGAATCACCTTTAATATTAGTTGATTAGTGCAGTGTAAAATTGATTCCTGACAGATCAGTTTCTAAAATGGTCTAGGAACGGTCTAATCACAGGCAAGAAGAAACCTTCTAGGGCAGGCTCCAATTAAAATGAAAACAATACAATCCTAGCCCCATACTTAAATGAAATTACATTTCAGCTTCTTACAAAAGCATGAATTGAAATTACATTTCAGCTTATAAAAAAGAATTATTTGGCAGATCAGTTACTTACAATGGTTTCATTCCTAAATATTGTGCCATTCTGTGTTCTGCCGCTACCAAACTATCAATAAAATCCTCATCTCTTATAATTGAACTAAAAAACTCTCTGCCTAAATGTGTTCTTTTTATACCTTGCTCTCAAGTGGACTGCAAATCAAGTTGTCTTAGAGCTCAGTTTGGGTTCAATCAAACCCAAACTTCAAGGACTGTATTTAAGCAGTACTGTGATTTAAAAGCTCAGGGAGAAACAGCATCAAAATCATCTCTGGCATTTGCAATTCTCCTGACATTAAGGCTTGCATACATGTACTGGCCTAAAAGCTGCAGCATCATTTATTCAAACTCTAAAAATGAAAATCTGAGCTTTCTTGCGAGAAAAATTTGATTCAATGCATTTTCTTCTAGTACGAATGGCAGCTTGAAAATAGACGTTATTCAAAGAATATAGGACTACTGGAGCAAAACCAGTTCATTTCACTGGTGGTATTTTTTGGGGGTTTTTTTGCAAGCTTAAGAGAACAGATAGATTATTTTTTCTGCAGAATGTGGACCTCTTCTCCACAAAGAATTGCAACAGGAAGGAAACATTCAGTGAGCATCCTACTCATCAGAGGGCAAATGTGTCTAAGTAATTATGTCATTGCTATCTGCAAAGCCTCAACCCTCAACAAAACAGTGCCAAAAAAAAAAAAGTCTTGCCAACTGTAGTGCAGATGCAGCCTCATTCTTCCTTTACCAATAATTCAACAACACAGAAAATGTTTTTCAATAAGAAACAACCCACCTCTGGAATCCTAGCAAACAAACAAAGGGGAAAGCTACACCCAACCACAGCAATAAGGTTTGTGTAGTTTTAGGGGGTGTTCATTTCACGAGGAATTCCTTTACAATAGAAAGCTCTTTACCTCAGTCCAAAAAAAGACAAGGGAAACTGCTTCCTCAAAATCTGCTACCCGCTTTGTCACCTACTTGTTGTTCCTTTCATTTTCATGCTCAGTTTGAGATTTTGTCCTGTACACAGAGAGAAGATGTTTCTGGCAACAGCCTGTCTTCGAATTCTGCAGAGACTCAAACCCTTCCTGCCTTGTCATCATCATGACAAAGCGTCAGAGTTTGATGCTGATGGGAAGGGACAAATTCTGTCTGCAGAAATACAGCTGGCTGCACTATTTCCTGAGAAACTTGGGTGTGTCAGGCTTATGCAGCAAGGTTTTGGTAGTGGAGGCTGCAGGGGTGACTTCTGTGAGAGGGCAGCAGGAGCTGCCTCATCTTGGGCAGAGCCAGTTCCAGCTGGCTCCAAAATGCACAGCTGAATAAACATAAATTTAACCCATTTTCCTGAGTTTCCTCCCTGGTCTGTATACCTTGATGCATTCTACACGCACGAATAATTACCTTCTGCATTTCAGAAGAGGCAGTAGCATATTAAAATTCCAATATTTCAGGGAAGTTCTTTTCCTGACTAAATCCTGTCAGGAGTCAGTGTGGTGCTAAGTGAAAAACAAGCCTTTGGAGGTTCTAATTGTTATCTGAGGAAAACTAGAAAGAAAGAAGAGTGACATCAGTGAGAGTAGTGCAGATTCTCAAAGGAGAAAAAAGACCACAGTTTTATAAAAAATATATACACACACATGTAGTTTCTACCTCCTCACAAAATTACATATTTTCATTCTCTTCAGCAGCAGGGATCACAAATGTGAGCATCCTTCCTTCCACATTAGTATGAAATCAGCTCTGAGGAGGCAGTGGCAGATGCATCATTAAAAATGTGAGCTCAAGTGCTGGCCCCAAGCTGTCCCTGGGTTGTGGCACTGAGGTCTCCCATAATTAGTGATGAAGCAGCATCCAGATCGCTGGGAGCACATCTGCAGCAAAGCAGGTGGGGAAATCAGTCACATCACTCCTCCCAGCAGTTCTTCCAGGTTTCATATTTACAGCAGAACTCTTCCTCTGTGCTGACAAACCAAACAAAACCCACAAACACAACACTCAAACACACCACCACCAGATATCGAAAACACTGCATCCAGTCTGGAATCTCTGCTTTGTAAGTCTTTAAAAGTTCATTCATGCCATGATTCTACTGCATTGAAATCAGAGTTGAGGCACTGGGGTTCCTGAACCTTCCATGCATTTTGCATGAACACCCTTTTCACAAACAGTAATATTAAAATAAAAATAAAAACCAAACAACAAAAGCTGAACACTGGCAACAATTGGAAAATTTCTGTGAATGCACTACCAGGTGAATTTCCGGATCAAAGTGGTGGCACCAAATCAAATAAAAACAAAAGTATGTCAGAAATATCATAGGATTTTTGGGAGGAAGGGGAGGGTAGGGAGTAGGGCTTGGTCTGGGGGAGGGGGCTGGCCATTATTTTGTGTTAGTTTTTCTTACAAGTCCCTTTTTATTCCTCAAGATTTTAAGCTTACAGACTGCTGAAAGAGTTTCATGACTTACAGATACTGTAACAACGAAGGCATCAAATTTCCTAACTGGCATAGGAAACAACTGAAGAAGCTGTATCATATCTTAAAGTGCCAATTTTAATGAACGCTTATCTCACCTCATCATCTTAATGACAGGTTGTATAATTCTATGTCAAACCCCTCAAAATGTTGCCTGGTGCTAAAAACGTGTCTCAGCTATCACTACCTTCCACTTTTCAGGTAGAGATTTTTATTCTCACGTTTTTTATTTAGTCAAGACTCAGGCTTACCTGATTTCCTTTACATAAAACACAACACCTTCAACCACCAGCAGATAGATCCCTGGGCACATGTTCTGCAATCAAACATTTGTTTGATTGTTTTGATTTATTTCCTCTTGCCTCAGTCAGGTTTCAGGAATTGAGCTGCTTGTACTCCTGCCCTGGGGGGATTAACTTAATGACTCGCTTTGTTCAATCTGTTTAGTGCATCCCAAAGTCAATGTGATACAGTGAGAGCCGGATGGGGGGTGGGGAGAGGGGAAAAAGTCAATCATTTCAGCAACAGCACACAAGTCGAGACTGTACAGAAACTTGTTGGACTGTCTGAAAGCTGTTTCATGCTTGTTCAGCCTCTGTCTCCTGAAAATAATAACCCAGTTTCAGTCCCACTCTTTTGTCACTGCACTTGCTCCTACTGAAATACAAATACACACATTACAAAGCATTTTAATTGACAATCCATATTTTTCCAGGAAATACAATAATGTATCTTAAATTAATTCATGTCCTCCTCACCCCAACCTGAATTAAAAAAATTCAGTTCTTCAGATAATGATTTACTTGATTACAGATTGGAGTTGGGATACGGGTTTGTCGAGGCCCAGAGAAGTTGACTTTAGTCACGGGGTGGATTTTGGCGGTGCCTCCCCACCACCACCACCTCCCCGTGAGCTGAGAAATGCTCTTGAGCTTCTCAGAAGCACTGCCTGTTCCCAGAATTAACAGGTGTCCAAAGAGCACCTGGTTTTCAACCATCAGCCTTGGAAACTTCTTTACACCCTTGTGGTTCCTGGAGAGAAGCACAACACAGCAGAGCACAAGCGCAGGAACGAGGCCAAGAAATGGGGAGGATTAAGACCATCAAAGACCCCCAAAGCCTCTGGCCCATTTCCAGAAAGGCCTGAAAGAATGGACTGTGCATGAGAACTAATTTGCACAGCAAGTGAAAAACCT
The DNA here is from genome assembly GCA_013397845.1 of Melanocharis versteri. Taxonomy (NCBI): domain Eukaryota; kingdom Metazoa; phylum Chordata; class Aves; order Passeriformes; family Melanocharitidae; genus Melanocharis; species Melanocharis versteri. Next base: position 562,153 of record VZTG01006519.1, read on the forward strand.
CTCCACAAATAGGTACCCCTGCCAAGACTGTGCAGTGCCCCCGGGACCCTGGACCTCTCCTTGGCCAGATCGATGCAGCTGGATCCATGCTGAAACCAGGACTGACGTCCCTCCAGCTGGACTGACGCTGGAACCAGCACTGGTGATCTCTTTCTCTCTCTTTTCCTCTTTTCCTCTCTCTTTTTCTCTCTCTTTTCCTCTCTTTCTCTCTCGTTTTCTCTCTCTTTTCCTCTCTTTCTCTCTCTTTTCCTCTCTTTTCCTCTCTTTCTCTCTGTTCTTCTCTCTTTCTTTTTCTCTCTCCCCCTTCTTTAATCTATCACTTCCTTTTTCTCTCTCCTTTTAGCCTTAATCCAAAACATGCTGTGCCATGTGCTTGCACAGCAGCCAGGGACTAACACACCAATTTCCATGCCAAGGGTGTAAGCTATTAATAAAAATTTCTGATTGTTTGTGGCCCCTCTGATTTTTGCCATTCCTTTCGATCATGAGCATTTACAAATTTTAGGTGTCCCCTTCAGGGTGGGTGGTTGGTCACAGGGGTTCAGGAGCTTCACAGCTGTTATTAAATATACAAAACGTGGCTAGATGCTGCAAGGAATGGAAAAATGGGGTTTTCTGAGCTTCACCAACCCTTCTTTATTATTCTAAGTACATGTAAAGGTGCTATGAGAAATGTCTCCCTTCTTTACATCAGCCTGAGCTGGGGGGAGGGAGGGGATTAGTGTGGAAAGCCAAGAATAATGGAGAAAAAATGAGACAAAACTTCCAATAAACACCTCCAAACAGCTGGATGTATCCAGAACTCATATCCAGAGCTGTAACTGTTCTTACTGTATTTCTGAGCCTTTAAAAGCAGGAGCAGTAGCTCAGGTCCTAAGCCATTCTTAAGCACTAAGAATGTTTATTTCAGCTTTGTGCCGGAAGCTAGCCAGAATTAATAGCGCTTTTTGCTCATGGCAATTTCTTTTTTTATTTATTTTATTATTTTATGAGTAAATTTGTTCTTAATAATTTTCTCTGCAGGGAACAGGAAGACATTTATTTCCACAAGAAGCATTTCTCTTTCCTGGGGGTTCTAACAGTTACATTAAAAAAAAAAAAGACTGAAAAAAAAAGAATGTAAAAAGTTTTAAAAGGATATATACACTACTCTCACTGTGAAATATCATCTTTTTTTTTTCCAAGTACTGACAGCGAATTGGTTCTTTTAATTCCCAGGCATTTCAAGAACAGCATGAGACTTGCAAAGGCAAGAGAAAACAATACAGAATAAAAAGTACTGATTAACTCGTGGTGGCTCATTGAGTCAGAATGCGGTTCCCTACTGTGCTGTCTCAAAATCTTAAATCATCCTTCCCTCCCAGAAGCACAAAGAACAATTTGATCTCTCAAGGTAACAAAGTTAATTCCTTCAATCAAAAGTAAAAGTTTTGTAAGGGTGGAGGATCTTGATAAATTGCATTTTGAATTGTAACACCTAATTAAAATGTCCACCAGTATATTGCTGAACATGGGGTTGTGTTTTTTTCCTTTTTAAGACAATCAGGCACAGCTATTTCTTACAAAATAGCCCCACAGGTTTATGCTAAGATAACACCTTCTACTTGATCCTTCTTCATTGCTTCACTACTGGCTCCAGTTTTAATTGCCCAGATGAGAAGGTGTTACCATCAGGATCCTTGAAGCATCACCACGGAAAAGCAACGTTCCCTACCAAATGGGAGCTCTCCTATGCTTATCAGTACCTATTGGTTTGTTTCACTAGGAGTTGCTAAAATTTCCAGCCATTTCTTGTGATCTTTATCACTTCCAAAAAGTAAGCTATTACTACTTGAATTATTTTGTTACCAGTATTATTAATCAGGGACGGGATGACACACAACATGGATGGGCAAAACACATAGAGAAACTTCCATTACATTTTTCCCAGAAGCATTCCCATGATTCTTTTTTCCTTTACTTTTCTTTGTTGCTTGATAACATGTTATGAATTCCTATTTGGAAACCGCCAGCATAGTGACCGTGTCACCAAACCACTCTATTCAATAGTTCTTCTTCCACAGCTGTCCAATTTTAGTCTTTCCTCACTACAAAGTTCCTTCTCTCCATCCACTGTGGTTGTCTTCATTCTCTTCCAGGCATTTGAGTTTTGAGGAGAGTAATGCCAGCTCCTTCCCTGTTTATTTGGTAGATGCACATGATCTGTCACTTCTGAACTTATGCTTTTGTCAGTGCATCTCTTCACATTCCCATTTGTTGTTCAAGCCCTGTCTTTTTGCGTCCAGCTGACTCCAAATTGTTCAGCTGACGTATAAACTCATTCCTAAGGTTTTCTTTACATCCCCTACAGGACGACTAAAGGAGAACTAAGCCAGAAAAAAGAAATAAAAGTTTCTCCGGTTGTCTCCAGACTTTCCTGCAAGTTAGAGAAATTTTGTAATAGATTTTTCCCTTGGCAGTAGAGTTACAGACTTCAGCAACCAGATCCTGCCTTTTCCATGCTGCAGCTCTCCCTTGCATGTCACATCATCTCTTGGTGTGCACGCAGCCTTGCTTATCTCAGAGGGTTTACTCACTGCATAATAATTCACAAATAGGGGCCTTGAACTCGGGCCCTAAAATAACATAACCCCAATTAGCCCAAATGCTGAAGAATGAAAGGAGTTTCTGAAGTTAGCTGTCATTAGCCATATCAGGAGAGAGAAATGGCAAACTTCTGTCTTGGGAATATGACATTAAAGCAGAAAAATATTAAATTAAACGTTGTTGTGCTTTGGTAAATGTCAACAACTACCTCGGTGGGAGAGTGACAGGCCTCTGGCAGAGGAGTTCAGTACAAAAGAGCAGATTTCAAAAAGAACCTGTTTTACTCTTTAAGAGGAACTGTCAACAGAAGTCACAAAGGATGACAGACAGAAATGAGGTTAGGAACAGCCTTTTAAAAAACCTGTCATCCTAGGAAATCAATAGGAACTAATTAACTAATAAATTATAGCACCTGCCCTCTTGAGATTTAGTGTTCTAATGCAAACCTTCTTTCCTAATTTCATTAAAAACAACTAAGATATTTAGCACTTTGGGAAGACACAGACGCAACATTACTACTGTGTGCCTTAGCCTCCAATATATAAAAAAATAACTTCCTATGGAAACATAACTCAGAACTAAGGATCACCTCAAAGAAAAAGGCATTAATAACATTGTAGGCTTTATCCTTACTACTATCAGGACAGACAGTTTGTGTTTTTTGTCGGTGTCTGTACAGATACTATATATATAGAAAATAAAATATATATATACATATATATATATATATATATATATATATATATGCAGTGGTAGGTGAGTTGTGCAATATACATTATCCAGGTCAAGTATCTTTTGTACAAGTAGCACTTCATAAAACAACGCAGAATGATAAGCAAAAATTATGTATCTAATTTATTCCACTAGTTCAAATCAGAACTCACAGCTAATCCCTTTGAGATATTGAAACCTCCTCAGAACATGAGATTTCTGGACCTTGTTATCATCTTTCCATGCTGTAAATCTACAGTGACATCCATAAATCAACAAAAGCTACTGAGCTTAAATTTAATTACCCAAAAACTACATAATTAATTTCGAGCTTGTCATTTTACTCTGCATTTCCTCAAAGGCTGCTATGCCTAAGTTTCTACTCTAAACTGACTTGTGTAATCTATTACTGGTGGTCATGAAATAAAGACTGCTTAGCTAAAAAAAATATTCTTAAGATGTATATCTCAAAAGTGCCTATAATTGACCTCTATGTACCACAAACAACTTTGTATTATATATCTTTATAAGACAGTGCTGTTCTGATCGTGTGCAGATCAGAAACCAGCCCAATGCAAAGATGCTTTAAATGCCCATAAACAGAAATATCTTTTCTTCATCACTAGTTGACAGTGGTTTTGTACACGTGTTTACCCATAAAAACACAGTACAAGAAGCTAGATAAATGAACTTCAAAAAGATTCAGTGTATGGACTACAGGTCTGGTCGAGTTCAAAAAGAGCTTGCACAATCCAGATACTAGAAGAGACCAGTTTATTGAAACAATAACACAGATGATTTAACATTCCTAAATGAATTAAATAGAGGGTCTTAAAATATATACAGTAAATTCACTAACTAGATGGTCTCAATATATACAGTAAATGTACTAAATAGAGGGTATTAATGCATACAGTAAATACACTAACAACAGGAAGTTAATATGTTGTCAAGATCCGGTGTTAGGATCCGTTCATTATTATTATTAAGGTTCCTTAGAAATTCCTCTGCCCCAATTAAGGTGCAAACGAGACCATATGCCAATGACAATAATATGGGTTTTATTATACAGTAAATATGAGAGAAAGAGAAAGAGAAAAGGAGAGAGAGAAAGAAATGGAAAATAGGCGGGGCGGGGGGGATGAGGCGTGACAGGGACAGAATAAAAAGAATATCACCACTTCGTGGGTCCCACTGATGCTTCGACGATCTTCTTTAGCAGGTCTTCTTGGTGATGTCAGTCGCCCCACGATCTTCTTCAGCAGGTGTTCTTGGTGGTGTCAGTCCCCTCGATCTTCTTCTGGTGGTATCAG